>JAYXIM010055318.1:0-122542 GCA_037575425.1 Anastrepha fraterculus | reverse complement strand
AAGCGTTAAATTTGGTAACCATTTTTTTTAAGAACACTGTTTTTTGTAACTAAATGTAAGTATTCCAAAAGGATTTATCTGCTTCTTAGCCCGTTGCGTGGGCTGTTTTTAATCTACGTATCTCCATCTAACGCGGTACGATCACTTTTTTCTAGACGTGATATGCAAATTGAGTGTGCAAGAGCAGTAGCAAAAGGGATCGAGTGGATCTGCAATTTTTCTCTGCTATTTTTAATATCATCCCCGGACAATGATCTCTGTAGAATAATTTGAGTATTTCGTTATCAATCGATTTAATTAATTTAGTATGTGTCTCATGTGGCACCATCGTGCTTAAATTATATATTTTAAATATTCATTTCTTTAACAACTGAGCAAAAAGCGCTTTTTGTAGATCTCAGTATTGTAACCCATTGAAGGTAAATGCATTTCCCACTGCATTTTCGAAGAAAATTGGCACTACAGGCACTACCAGCGATATCTTCAATTTAACGGCTAGGATGAATGACCACGGCTATTGAAATTTTTTACCGAGCTGGTCTTGTACAAAGTCATATCTCTCGATAGATATAGACTTTAGCAGCGTCTTAACCAGATCCTGTGCACTGGGAATCCTTACGGCCCCGCTCAACACAATTTCGGGGCGTTTGTGAAGAAGCTATTTTCAGTTTCTTCAGTTTATATTATTACAATGGAAAATCTCCTTTACAAGCATCTAGGTTATTTTAGGTATATCTGGCTGATCTAAATAGATCTACCATAGTCCAGAAGGTTCAGTAGTGTGACCAGTGTTGGTGGAGGCGTATTAAACATAGTTCGCGGTACATGTATTGGCAAGTTTTAACAGTTTTACCAGTGAAACAACGGTCTAAGTGTCCCCCAACTCTCCTACGGCCCAACCATGAAAAATAACCAAACTTAACCTAATTGAATCAGTGGCCTAAGCTTTCCCGTTCACCTGACAGTCTGTTCTGTGTTATCTGAACGACCCGAAGTTAATTTTAAAAAATTCAGCAGCATTCCCGAATAATCTGTGGGGAATGTTTTATTTTTTTCGAAAGCAAAATCCATCTATATTTAATAAGTTTTAGATTTTCTACTTAGCATCTGTTGAAAGAAAAGCCAGCGAACTGTGGCATCTGTCAAAACAAAAACTCGAACTCGAAAGGCCCCCTTTATTCTGGTACTCCCTTGTATGGCACCCAACGCCATAACGCACCAGCCTTGCACTCGAGCAACACAAACTAGCTTAACACTGCTTCAATAAACGGAGTTTGCTACTCGCCTTAGCCTTTGGGTCTATGCGCCTCTTACACACATAGAAGTAAGTAGAAAACGCCAGTAAGTTGCAAAGCTTTGATATATCACTGACGACTAAGCCGCCCAGCAAAAATCCAACTAATAATTTTGTAACCTTATCTGTGGCATATAACCGACGATAATGAAAATGTCACACGAGCCTCGCATTTTCTCATCAAGCGCCTAATACACACTTGCATAAAGACACACACATACACACGCACATATCGCAACTTGCCTCTTTACATAACTATGCAAGGGCAACGACGTGTAACACAAGGATAATTCAGGCGTTACAGCTGCTACAGTTAGTGTAGAGAAAATACAACTTGATCTTATTGTTGCGTGTGTACGTTTGTCTGTATTTGCTTCCTGCTAAGGCAGTCTAAGACCTTGTTGGCCTGCCAGCTGAGCTGTTGAGCTCAAGGTGGCCATAGTGGAAAGCCCACAACGACAACGTAAAATTAAATCCTAAATGATGCGCTCAACAAGCAGCCAATGTTGTTGGTATGCTTGCCTGCTTGAAACCTATGATCGTAGTTGTGTTAGCGATGGGCATTGAAATGGTAAATCTTAGGGAAAAACAGTTTCTGCAAAATTATTATATTGCAGCGGTGGCATCGAGAAGGCTGTGGCAGCATGTTGCAAAACTTTTCCGGTTAAACGAGAAGAGAAAGAAATAAAATATCTGGCTGTTGGTATCCGCGGCACCTGGGCTGTATTGAAACGTGTTGAAGCTAGTTGGAGCAAGGACATAATTTCTTATTATTTATGAGCTCTGGTTGGGGAGAATTGCCTCGCAATTTGAGGTGTTGAGCCCATATGCAAAGGAGAAGAAGGAAAAGAAGAAAAAAGTTTAAATGATACATATTTAAAGAAATCACTTCAATTTAAATAGGCGAAGCTTTAAACAGACAGTAGTTACGTCTTTTTTTGCTGCATTTAGGTGCTGCATTTTGGTGTTTGACCACGATTTTTCTGGTTTTTGCGTATTTAGTTTTGACGCTTCTGCAATTGCGTGTTGAAATTCCAAGCCAATCAGGGCAAAGCAGAGCGAGTTAAAGCACTTTTACGGGAAGGTTATGTGTCAAAGTTCCAGGCCAATCAAAGCAAAATTGAGGGACTTACAGTACTTTTTCCGAGGACATTTGGCTGTTTTGGTATTTGAAAACCGATTATCATGATTTTTATTTAGAAAGGCTGACGTTTGTGCAATTGCGTATCAAAGTTTCAGGCCAATCAGAGCAAAATTGAGGGATGTCGTCCGATTGGATCCAAAAGCTCCGGCTCTGAAAGTATTCGACGCAGAACCAGCTGGGGGTAGCAGAGGACGAGGAAATCCTCCTACGCGTTCGAAGGATTAGGTGGAGAACCACTTGGCTTTATTTGGTGTGTCCAACTGGCGTCAGATAGCACGAGAAAGAAACGACTGGCGCGCTTCGTTAAACTCCGCCGAAGACGCGTAAACGGTTAAGAGAGAGAAAACTCCAACAAAGTAAATCTAAAGGGGTCAAACTGTATGAAATTGGTGGCCAACTAATTAACTTTACCTCCATGAGAGATAACAAAACCCTCAAATATTTCATAACAAAGTTTTGCCATTTGTAGGATGTAGTCAATCATGTAATTTGCTAGGTTATTTGACTTGTATGACTAAATAATAAACAGGTATTGCAGACTCATCACAGCCTGCTAACATCAGCATGACTTTACATTTACTAGAAATCCCTGTACAAAATTGACTGTTAAAAATGAAGCCCAAGATACCTTAAGATTATTGTTGGTAAAATTCATTACATGGACACACCATCCGATCTTGAGGGCAGCAGCGTTTAGAGAAACTCTGGTGTCTTTTTGTAGTGAACCTCACAGCACTAGGAAGACGTGACTTGAGACTTTTAAGTGCATGATATTAACAACAGCATTTTTCACAAATAAATAAAATATATAACTCCAGTCGAGTCTTATTGCTCACCTCATCATTCACAGAAACCTCGCACCTGCACTGAAACTATTCACTTTGCCAAGTATGCAGAGGAATTACTCTCTTGAAGAAAAAAAATAGTTACTCTCTATTTTTCTTCCACAATAATTCCAATTTGCGCCATATGGATGATATGACAGGAATTCTTATAGTTTTGTATGCTGCAACATCGTTTAAATTGCGGTTGTGTGTGGAGGATATGAAAACTAGTAAAGAAGCCGCAATGAGATTGCCGAGCATGAAGAAAATGAAGACGAGAAAGAAACGAAATTTCTGTATGTAAATTAAACAGATGTGAATTTATAAATATGTGCATATAAACTTTCGCATAATTTCGTACAAATATAATCACAAAAAAAAAGCGCAGCAAAGTGTTGCAAGAACGTTGAAGGCGAATAGCTGCTGCTGCAAATAAAGGAAAGGAATGTTCTTGTGATTTTATGCATGTGTGCATGCGTATGTGTTTGCCTGGCAAGTGCTTTGTCGCTTCATTGAGTGGGCAACACCTTGTTGAGTTTTCCTTGCCACAAATATATTTAAGTATGATTGCTTGTGTGTGAGTGCATGACAAATATTTATATATGCAATATGATTTTTTTACGTTTCTTTTCTCCTCTTCCACTGTGCATTGCCATAACTGCAGCAAGCGTCAATTTTTGCCTTGCACTTTTGCCTTTCCCGCTTGTCCTTTGACAATTTAAGAAAATATGCCTGTGAATAATAAACACAGAATGCTATCGCAACGAAAGCAGCAATAACAATAGCAGCAGTAAACTCAATATGCTGCACCACAGGACAACACGTCCTAGTTGGCTGAGAAGCTGAAAGTGGCTAGCGTGCATTCAGGCATATTTTCCATCCTCTTTTTTCCTGTTTCCCAAAAGTTCTTGCGATTGTTGGGCATTTCTTATTGCACTTGTGTGTGCTCATTGTTGTCGTAACAACCGCAGTTGCCCAGTGCTTTACTGACTTTTCATTGTAATTCACGCATCTTTCAGTGCAGACCAATCCAGGTCATCTCTTACATGCGAGCTCACATTTTTGCTGGTTTGATCTTTCAGTTCTTTCGGTGGCAGCAGATCAAAGTACCGGCCATGTGGTTGCCATTTAGTGTTATTGTACCAACATTTCACATATACATGCACTGGCGCTCACACACACACATTTGCAAGGAACAGATATACATACATGAACTAGCCCCAAATGGAAAGGTTTTGTATGTGAAAAATATCAGCAATAGTTCATTTGTAGTGCATGCCATTCAAATTGAAATGATGCGAATAAAGTGCAGACGATCAATATCGTTATATGAGTTAGAAGGAAAGGGGGATAGAAGCCACTGAAGGCACAATAGATCTAAGTTTTGTTGACTGAGGAACTTCGCAAGAATGGAACGTTCTATGGATTCTAAATGTTCAGATCAGTCAATTCAGATCAGTCAGTGGATCACTTTATTTCTGTAACTCACAAATGAGGAAACTGAAGGAAGTAACCGTAAAGCTCGTCTTTTTAGACTCTTCATTAGGATTGTCTGTTAAAATTTCTTTGTACACTTTAAATAAAATATATCCACAAGTATACACACGTAACCTCATTATTATTATTTATTATTTTCTCTAATAAAGGCACTCATCAACCCACCAAGCGGATGAGCGTTCATAGGCATTTGACATGGGAAAATATTTGCAATGATTTGTATTTGTTATAAGAAAAACTTTTTCTACTATTTGATGTTCATGCACGGAGATTCGAACCTACGCACTCCCGAATGGTAGTCACGTACCAACCCGTTCAATTACGATTGCCTACAGTATTCGACTAACTTTACCACTAGTTAAATTAGGTGTATGTCAACGCTCTCGCACAGTGGTCTGCAACTTGTTGAAGAGAAAGTCAATGAGATTTTTGTTTTTGTCGGGACAACTAGCAAGTACGGCTCAAAACACAACATTAAGCCCATTGTACTGCACTCGGTACACTCGGTATTTTCATGTTGGTCGCTTCTTAAAACTCCTCAAGCCTGATTCGGGCGAAGGCTGACCAGACGCACAGAAAATTATCCCCCGTGTCATCCTCCTCTCCACATGCTGGGCAGAGTTCATTGTCTGAGATGCCTACTTTTTCCATGTGCTTCGCTCACAGAAAGGGAACTCTGTATGGGCTTTGCACGAGGATACTTAAAACCAAATTTCCTGCCCTGAAAAGTGCACTTTTGGTACTTAAATCCTTGTAATCTCGTAGGCATATCAATTTGATAGCAAAATATTCAGATACGTGGGCAAGAGAAGTCAGGATGTGGGAATAAATAAAGGGTATATAATTAGAATTTTCGCTGGGAAAACGCTTCAGAGATTAGTGTGTCTAAATCAAAACATAATCGTGATTTCCGCACAGCAAAATTCTATAAAATTTTGCATCTCCAACTTTGAGCAATTGTGGGAAAATTCATTGCATGGATAGCTTACTCCCTCCAAACTAACTAAGTAATAAACAGCAGCATTTGAAAATACTTTCAGTTTTTCGTTTTACTGGCTTGAGCTATTTTTTGGCTGCGAAAATTCAAGCAGTCACAGCGAAGCTAAGTAATATGAAAAAAACAAAGCTGTGTTGCCGCTGTGCTACGAAGATTGTTAGAACACGACAGTACAGTTTTTTTAGGCTTATACAATTCGTCCAACGCTGTTCTACTTTGCTGATTACTTCGAAATAATATGATTTTCCCAAGTCTAAATATCACGTCCTCGGTTGAATAAACTCTTTCATCGCCAGCCGTTTGGGAACAAATAGTATTCCGAGGTATACGAGGAAGCCATGTGGGGAGAAAAGGGCGAAAGTCGGTTCTGCGTTACCGGAACGACTCGGATTTATATCCGGCCAAGGACTGTTACTCCAGCAGCATCCCCCGTACATATTTGAAATGTTTATGCTGCTACAACAACAACAGTAATGGGGATGCGAAACGAATTGGAACCCTACTTCTGTTAATTTTACGACCATAACTGCTGAGGCGTGAGCTGGTGCGTTGGTAGGTAGGTTTGGCAGCCGCATCGCACATAGAGACAACGATGCCACTTAGACCACGGAATGGGTCCGTTGTGAGCAGCGGGGGCTGGGCTACATTTCCCTTTCCATATTGAACCATCCTGAGCTTTTGACAAAGCGTAAAAGGTTGTTGATACCTAAAGTGTATAGATTATCTATATTCGTTAAGAAGTAGGATTTTAAAAATCGGTTTCTGCTTCTGGCCAGAGCCGGGCATGTGCAAAAAAGGTGTTGAATTGTTTTCAATTCCTCATCGTTTCTGCAGCTACGACAGAGATCATGCGTGTAAACGCTTAATCTCCTTGCATGATTTCCTATGAGACAATGTCCTGTGAGGGCCCCTACTAAGGTCCTGATTTGAAGTCTACTCAGTTATATAATAGTCTTGGACAGACGTAAATTTAGCCTTGGCCATGTTTGCCTAGCAATTTCGCAGGTATTAGCGCTAATCCATCTTTGATTTGCAGAATTGATTAGTGCGTCCTTAATGAGAAGCTTACAAGTTGCGAGAGGTATCTCCATAAAATTATTTATGTCTGGCATACAGGTACCTTCCCTTGCAAGTTGGTCTGCCATACAGTTCCCTGGTATATCTCTGTGGCCTGGGACCCAGCATAATATTATACGATATTGTTTGGCCATCTCATTTAGAGATTGGCGACAACGTAAGACACTCCTTGATGTTGTTTGGAATGCATCCAGGGCTCGTAGGGCAGCTTGGCTGTCTGATAGAATGCAGATATCCGTTGAAGATATTCTGTTTATCTTTAACCATTTTAAGGCTTCATGAATAGCGTTTATTTCCGCTTGAAAAACGCTACAGTGATCCGGTAATTTAAAGGATTCACTAATAGAAAGCTCTTCGCAAAATAACCCTGATCCTACACCGGTGTCCATTTTGGATCCGTCCGTGTAGATCTTAACGGGTGTGTTGGGTGTTGGATCTTCTTCAAGCCATTCCAGTCTAGAAGGGATTTTCATTAGGAAATTCCTTTCGAAGCAAAGAATGGGAGGGTGATAATCACAGTCACTGGGTATATCCATGTAGGAGTCTAAAATGGTTGAATGTCCATATGTGACAGTTCTCCATTGTGAGCTCGCTTTGAGCCTTAAAGCGGCGCAGGCCGCTGAGTATTTGCAGAAGAGATCTAGGGGTGGCAGATGTAGTATGATATCCAAAGCCATGGATGGCGTGGTTTTCATGACGCTGGTGCGTTGTTGTGATGGAAAAAGAAATTCACTCGACTTACTCGATTCAAACGAATCCCAAACACAAATAAGTGCACCGACCTGACTGAAACTTGATGTGTGTTCTTCGAAGAGATGCTGCTAGCTAAATATAACCTCGATACGCGCCAGTAGTATCATCTTTCTGAGTTTGCATGAACTTCTCAAATGACTCTCGTATTTTTCAGAGTTTTTCTTTGCAATCTATCATTTTTCGGCAGCTAAAGCACCAGTGTAATCGTTGGAGTAAAAATTTGAAACTGTGCTGTGGCTAAGCCATTTCACAGAGCATAAATGGCAAAGCTTAAAACTTATTTGTGACCTGCTGTAGCCTGGCCTACTGACACATGCGCAACATAGCAAAGCTTAAATAGTATTCAAAAAATTATTGCTTTCGCTGCACATCCTCTGCATATTCTTTAGTGTTGTTGCTGTTCTGCTAGCAGTTTTCAAACGGTGCTTGAAAGACGTTTAAGATAAAATTTTAGTTTCAATTATGCATTTTGATGTTGTCCCAGAGGTCATAAAAAATAGGTTTAAACACTCGCTCTCTTAACCCTCCGTCGGACACTTTTTTTTTAACCTTCGATTGGGCACCCGTATCTGGCTTTTTTCGTCCTGTTCGAGTTTCCTTTTTAAAAGGTTGTATCCATAAATCGATAGAAAATTTAATTTTAGAAATCTACGTAGAGGTTCAAGCCGTTAGTTATAATAGAAATGTGTAAAGTTCCGGTACAAAGTCGAAAAAGCCAGTCTAGCCAGACCCGGGTGACCAACGGAGGGATAACGAAGTTTTCCACCAATTTGATTTTAAATCATTTCCAGCATCCGTAACCTTCCTTTAGATATTGTCAAGTATTCTTATTCGAGTAACATTTTAAATGAAAATTTAGAAAAAAAAAATGTGTGCATATATTTAAAAATTTAAAAAGTTCTATATTTAAATTAAATCTACTTAACATTTTTCCGAAAATTAATGACAAATTGAAAATAAATTTCTAACCAGAATTCCAGTTTTGAGAAAACTTTCTCTCTTTCACTTCCAGGTATTCTCTTTCAGTATTCCCCCTTAATTTCTTTCTCACAATATAATTTTCTACAAAAGCGTATTTTCCAAGTTAAAGAATTCTTCCGAGTTAAAATCTATTTTTTTCTTTTTTATTTTTCCGCACCACTCCCACAGTACGAGCACCACAATCACTTCACGCGCGCCTGCTGTTTGTTGGATGCGCCACTGACTGACTTCCGTTGCCACCTTGACATCCGGCACTGAGCGTGCAATGCGCAATGCTTTCCTTTCAACTCCCCTTCGTGCGCTTTTGGTTCGTGCAACGACATGGCTTGGTTGTTTGCTCGAGGTTGAATTTATTTGTTGCAACGTTTTTTTGTTTTTTTTTTTTTATTGTACAGACTTTCATTGTTGTTGCGACTGCTGCTGCCACTGGTATTGTTGTTAATCCGACTGCGCCTTTTGTTAAGCGCGCTGTGCATTTCATTTTTAATATTTTTGTTGTCGTTTTTTTTTTTTGTTTTGCTCTTACTTTTGCTCCTACTCTTGCCCTTTTTGGTGCGCTCACACAGTCACACAGCTGTGTGAAATGGTTGTCCTTGAGGCGCCAGCTCTACAGCTCTGTAGCCCTTCACCTCTTCAACTCTGGTTGCCTACCGCATTCTACACCTGTTAACTGTCTCCTTCTTTTGTTTTTTGTTCGCTTTACTCACTGCTCAGATTGTCTTTTTTTTGTACTTTGACCGTATTTGTACGAGGCGCAGATGTGTGTGCGCGCACTTCCTTTGTACGCATTTCACCTATACATATGCACTTACACTCACACATATATGCACATAAATTCTCGCCTTGAGCAAACGCTTCAACGCCTGCTCGACTTTTATTCATATGCTCATGTGTGTGTGTCGTTGTTGCTTTTTGTGTTTTTGTTTTTTGCATTTGCAAATTTTCAGCTGCCGATTGCTATCTGCTTGCTTGCTTTACTGTAATTTTTTCCTACCATTTTCGCTTCAAAAAATTTAGCACTTCAATTTTTCCACCTTCTGCTGTCATACTTTGAGCAAAATATTCTTATTATTATTGTTAACACTTGTTGTAGTTGTGTCTGATAAGGAGGCAAAATCCCAGTGAGCAATAATTGTGGTTGAAGAAACTCAGACATTTTTGAGCATATCTAGCAAAAGATTTAGACGGCAATGGAATATATTTAGGACTTCATACCACAACTTCTCTCTCTCGTATGCAGTTAGAGCCAGTCAAGAGGTTTCCCTACTATAGATGTTGTTGTTATGTTTTCTAAACTCGTTATTTGACAATAATTCGCTTTAAAAGAGAAGGATTTTTAATTATTTTTCATTGGAAAATAATCGAGGTCAAAATTATAAGAATTTCATGATTATTGGGTTGGAGCTTCATTTCTTAAAATTCATAAATCTGGTGAAATTGTTCTCCTGGAGCTTAACACTCTTTTTCTATTTCACTAAGCTAAAGGAAAGTTAAAATAACGCAATATTCAGATGGATTTTGAGAAAATTCCACTACCTCCTATCGGGCATGTATTACCCTCTGCGACAAAGCGAAAGCACCAGAACATCTTAGACTGCTTAAACATTTTTCTTATTTTGTTTAAGTATAGCTCATTGTCGAATGAAACCAGTTTGATCCAACACTCAGACTTTGGACAAAAATTTGAAAACCTTCACAAATTTTTAAAATCAAATTCACGGTATTAATTTCCGAATTTAAAAAAATCGAAGTAAATTAAAAAAATATTGGAATGCGGTTTTACGGCTTATTAAATTTAATTCTATTCTATTTAATTCTAAAATTAAAAAAACAAATAATAAAAAATTGGTAAGCGGTTTTAAAGCTTATTAAATTGAATTTTATTCCAATTTAATCT
Source organism: Anastrepha fraterculus (assembly GCA_037575425.1). Lineage (NCBI taxonomy): Eukaryota > Metazoa > Arthropoda > Insecta > Diptera > Tephritidae > Anastrepha > Anastrepha fraterculus. Next base: position 112,078 of record JAYXIM010055318.1, on the reverse strand, counting down.
AAAATTAAAAAAAATATATATAATTAAATTTAAAAAATCTTAAAAAAATTAGTATGTGGTTTTATAACTTATTAAATTTCATTTTATTCTAATTAACTCTGAAATTAAAAAAAAAATGAAATAAATTAAAACCATGAGTATTGAGTTTTACAGCTTATTAAATTTAATTATATTCTAATTAATTATAAAATTAAAAAAAAAAATTACAATTAACTAAACAAAAAAATTGGTATGCGTTTTTGAAGCTTATTAAATTTAATTTTAATCTAATCAATTCTAGCTTTAAAAAATTTTAATTAAATTAAAAAATCAGTATGCGGTTATGCGGCTTATTAAATTAAATTTCATTCCATAATTTATTCTTAAATTAAAAACAAAAATTAAAAAAAAACTTGCTGTGCGGCTTACCGCTCTTAGATTTTATTGAAATAAGGTGCAAGTTTGCCGCCGTAGCCGAATGGGTTGGTGCGTGATTACCATTCGGAATTCACAGAGAGGTCGTTGGTTCGAATCTCGGTGAAAGCAAAATTAATAAAAAAAAACATTTTCCTAATAGCGGTCGCCCCTCGGCAGGCAATGGCAAACCTCCGAGTGTATTTCTGCCATGAAAAAGCTCCTCATAAAAATATCTGCCGTTCGGAGTCGGCTTGAAACTGTAGGTCCCTCCATTTGTGGAACAACATCAAGACGCACACCACAAATAGGAGTAGGAGCTCGGCCAAACACCTAACTGAAGTGTACGCGCCAATTATTTATTTATTTTTTTTTTAAGGGGCAAGTTTGAAGGTACTAAAAAATTCGATTGATTTTTGATAGTTTAATGGAGTTGCGCATTTGCTCTATATAAAAAGAATTCATACCTACATTCATTATTTGGAGAAAAGGCTAAAAACAGTCAGCGGAAAAAATTATAAAAAATCGGCCTGTTACAAATGGCTCCTTACTGCTATTCTATAACTAAATAGGCTATAAAACTGCATACGCATACATTTTCTCAGAATTATGCATAAAATTTCTGAAATTTTGATTGATATTGGATGAGATTTTAAAAACTGTGCACGAAGTTCGAAACTTTAATTTATGTGACTTTTCTTAAAGGACGAATTATATTTTTATAAAAAAAAAATATTTTTTTTTTGTATTCGTTTAGTCTGCTTTAAAGCTTAATAAAGGTCAGTCTCCAGCTGGTATCGCTAGGGACCAAAAGGTCTATGCGTGGTTAAATGCCAGCCTGGTTAACCTAACCTATTGTATTCATTTATTATTTGTAATACATCTTAGATCCTTCTGGCAGAAAAATGTGAAACACAGGTGGCGCTCTAAATAGTTAGAAGGCGTTGTTTCTAAGCAACGGCAGGTGGGCATTCCCACTATTTAGGACTAATCACCTACCCTGCCAGAAAGCAAAATAGATTAACGAAACCTACGCAAGACTGAGTCTTATCCAGGCCCTATGCTCCCGAGTGGAGTTAGGAAAGAAAAAACCAAATCTTAGAGACAATAAGCAAATGTATTAAAATTACTTTTTAAGGAACGTGCTAAAAAGTTCTTAAAATTAATATCTTTTTTACTTAAGATATATTGTTTACAATTACAGTCGAATCGTGATAGTCCGACACATACGGGACCGACTCGTTGTCGGATTATCAAATATTCCGGACTACCGAAGGTTCCATTTAATCAATGTTAATTCGAAAATTATGATCAAAATACATAATGCAAAAATAATCTTTTTATTAATATCTCTTTTAGTGGGGGAACAAAAATGTAACTGCTAAACTTAAAGAAAATAATTACACGCAAAATTTTTAGTTTTTTAATACATTTGCTCTACATATACTCATACATACATATACTCTTTAAAAACTTCACGTGAAACCCATGCTCGGCTTTGAGACTTGTAAACAACAGGGAGGGTTTCTAATTTAAATTTTTTAAAAGAACGCGGCCTTTTCAATTTCCCTACAGCTTAAAGTTTCAATTTATGCCTGCCTGAGGCATTTGTGCAGGGCATCAAAGTTAAGCGTTCTTTTCTGAGCTTTCGACCGGGTGCGCCGACTTCACCATGTGTAACAAAGGTTTTGGTCGACAGTTGACGCCAATTTAAACCTGTCTCATCTGCATTATAGACCTGGTCAGGAGTAAGGCCAACTTCTAAAATTTTTTCTCTGAGTTTGGCTTTAAAATTTTCGATTTGTGATTCGTCCGCAGAAAGCTTTTCACCACTCACTTGGAGAAATCGTATGCCGAAACGGGATTTAAAATTGTCAAGCCAGCCGTCACTAGCACGAAAATCATCCTTCTTAAAAATTTTACCATAAAAAAGTTTCGCCTTTTTTTTTAAATTTCACCTGATATTGGTGTGTTCCTATTTCTTTGTTGTTGAAACCAGACATGTATGTAATGCTTCTTCAACTTCTGGGAATTCACCACTCTTTAAAGTTTTTCGGTTTCCCGATTGACTTACGACAGATTTTATGAAGTTTTCAATTTTATCTTTGCGCTTCACTATGTCATATATAGTAGCTCGCCCGACTCCGTAGATCCCACTTAGGTAAAGAGGTGTTTCACCACGCTCATATCGCTGAATTATGGCCCATTTATCATTCAGCGTAAGTGTTGCATGTTTACGTTTGTTTGACGTCGATGCCATCACTAAGTAAAACCAAATCAGAAAATAACGACACGAAAAGACAGAAAAAAATCACATCAACACTGTCAGAAATCGCGAGGGAACTGGCGTCGTTCAAATTTAATGACAAATACGTTGTGACCGGGAAACAAAACACAATCCTCCTCTGCTGCTCTGCTACGACTGATCAAAATAAAATAATGCCAATTGCATCCATAGACGTTATGAGGTTGTCGGATTACCGAACGTGTCGGATTAAGAAATGTCGGACTATCACGATTGTACTGCATTAATTTTAAACTCCATGTGGAAGATCTAATATAAAATACGAAATTTTTTAAGGCTATTATTAGTTAAACTAATGTGTAGCAAATTTAAAGCTTAGTTATCAGAGTGGTAATGTAGTCGATGGACATGGCTACAACTTAATTTTATTTAATCTTTTATAAAAGGTACTCTAAGATCTTTATGAATTTCGGCATTAGTAATAAACTAAGGCACGCTTACAATAGAGCGAAGGTTTTTCGATCATTGAAAAATTTCTACGATACATTTCAACGATTTGCTGTACCGCAAAGTTGAATAGCGTAAGTTCAGACATCCTTTATTCTTATTATTATTCCAGGTTAGTCCTCGATTAAGGCGAAATCCATTATATAAGCAGTATCGCTTTGGGGAAATTCAGAGCTATTCAGTGAACATTCTGGGCAGTCTCAAAGTTCTCAATGCAAAAGTAGCTTGAACTAAGTTGAGCGACTTCACTCGAATTTTTCATTGCAAGAGCCACGTTCCGATAAAGTCAAGCACTGATTGTAGATGTTGAGAGGTTTTTAGTGTCTGGTGGTAACTGCAGACTGCATTAATAGCCGTGTTGCCATGTTAATATCGTTTGTGGCTGGGGAAAAAAAAAAAAATATATAAATTAATTTGAAAAAAAAGCGAAAATCTTATCATTACGAGTATGTGACTCAATATTATAATCTCATACGTAGCTTTTTACAAAATTAGAAAACCGAATGTTGCCAACTTTTCATGTAAAACTCAGAATTTTAAAAAGTGCAAAATTGCAAAATCTCTAAAAATTGCATTTTCTATCTTCTATTGAATGTTGTGTATGGTGCAAAGCTAGTTGTCGTTGTTGCCCCTGTGCTGTTACAATTTCTTTTTCTCCTTTTTCTCTGGCTTCATATACATATATGTGCGTATGTGTTCGTATGCTCTCACTGCTATTATGATTATTATTTTTGTAAGCTAAATATTGTTGTTAATGCATTGTGCAGTGGAATATGGCACACGAATACAGGCACTTACACATGTATTACTCACACCTACACATATATAAAAATACAAATTCTACGCATTGCCTGTTTTTAAGGTTTTTGCTTGTGTTGGTGCATATCAAGCTTGGAATTTCACCATTTCTCTGGCACTGCAAAATTGCTTTTCCACTTAAGCTGCGTGCTGCACTTGCGCCACACCTCACCAACTGCTTCTGCACTTTCACGCACCAATCGCTGTCTATTTTGATGTATGTACATGCATTGCCCTACTTCCTCCTCCCGTCACTCTTTCTACTCTGGCTACAATTCTTTTGTGGCTTTTGGTTATTTCAACCTATCTTCTGCCCTTTTGTTTGTTTGCTCAGTCACTTCACTTTTGGCTTTCTTTTATTCTTCTCTGCTGCAACCCGCTGGCTGGCCTTCAACCTATGTATCTTGCGGCACCTTATGCCAACTCGCAGAACTCCTTTGTATTTGTAAGTTTCTACAATCCTTCAATGAACTCTTGCATGCATGTGCGTCTGTATGTGTAAGTGGTCTACACTCGTATATCCTGCGTACAAATACAAATAAAATCGATCAAGAAGAATGAGTTTTGTGGCTTTTCGTAATTTTCATTGTACGCGTAATTGAAATTTTCAAATTCCTTTTGTGATAAATGCAATGCAAGGTAGTGGCAGAGAGTGTTCGAAAAACCGGAATAAAGTGGAAAAAATATTAAAAGGAAAACATAACTCAGCGCTGCAAAAGCTTCGGGAAAAATGCAATAAGAAGCGCTGGGAATTTTGGTCTGCATTTGCACAATACCGCTCGCCTTGGGGTGCATCAAAGGGGCGATTGTAATAGAGTTATGGTAGGTTAAGAGCATTTACACATATATCTAGGGGCATACACACACCTACATATATGTGAAACGGTTACCGCGAGCATGGCATAATCCTTGATTGTTCAGGCGCTGCCTTGCTATGCCCCACTACTCGGCCTTTGATAGATGTAACCTCAATGAGTTTGTGCTGTGAGAAAAAGAGTTTATTGATGCTCTTTAAAAAGCAATTTGCGCTTTTTGCCAAAAGTTAGTGCTTCTATTATGCGATGTGCATTTTATTCGTGGTGATCAAATTTCCTTTCATAGCGAACCAGTTACAATGGAAGTGCAACTCAAAGCTCACAAAATCGCTTTTCAAGGCATTTCGCCGAAGCAAAAGAGTTAAATATAATACATATTCTATGACTGCATCTAATATTTAGCAATTCTTAGAATGTCAAAAAAACACATACATTTTAAAAACTTTTACATAAAAACAAGCAATAAGCTTCAAAATCAATCTATGGCTGTGAAAAGTTTTTGGCCTAGGCCTGGAGAGTAGCTGTGATAGTTCATCGCGCGGAGTAAGAGATGATATGATAAAAGCGGAAAGATATGGTAAAACATGGAACAAATCGCGATGAGCCGTTCCAAGCGATCGCCAGGCTGTAATAAAAAAAACAAAGGTTTTGCTGCATTTTTTGTGAGACTAGAAATGAGTCTTCCCTAGGAGCCGCTACCATCGAGCCAAGGACTCAAAATTCAACACGTAACCCTATAAACTTTCGTGGTCACCTAAGAGGCTGAAAAAAGTGAATAATCTAATAAGCAAATAGCAGATATTTTATGAAAAATATTGCCATTATCTGAAAGAATTCAACTGTCTGGACAAATCTTTATACCGCAATTATATACTTAATTTTTAACTAAATTCTAAATCTAATCCGAAGGTCTTCCGGAATTTTATCAAATCAAAAATTGTGTGTTCCATGCCTGGGTATTCATTGTACTTTTCTGCAATTGCTTAAATACTATTTAAGTCGAAAGCGGTGCATTCTCCCACTCGAGGATGTTCAATCTGAACCCTTTTTCGCCACCTCTGGCCCACCAGAAGGTAGTATTCTAGGTACATTGCTGTTTATTCTGTTTATAAATGACATTAGTTCTTGCTTTTCATTCCCCAATCTTTTATTATACGCCGACGATCGGGAGATTTATTTAGTTGTTAAGAGTACTGGAGTTATGATGGAACTCTAATCTAGCAATACCTCCAAGAATTTAAGGACCTTGGCGTTATTTTTGAATTCAATTTTCAGTCATCAGTCATATTAGTTCTGTCGTTATAAAGGCATACCCTATGCTTGGTTTTGTACGGCGTAATATCACCTTTTCAATCCTTTTTAAAGTATTTTTGATGGTGAAAAACTGGTCTCAAGAGCGGCTTGTGGTGTTGGCTGGTACAGTTTCTTTTTACCAATAGTGAAATTATCTTCAAAATAGAAAAGGTTATCGAATAAAATACGAACAGAACCTTTATGATCTAAATCGTTTAACTCCAACTACTTTAATCTTCGAAATAAAGCGAAAAAATGCTCAGAACTAAAATATCAGAAGGAATATCTGCAACTAGCTGCAATATCTATTTCCAAGCCCCTAGTCTCTTAGTAACTCCGATACTCAATCATTCTCTCGCGCACACCTACATACTGAATATTCAGGCGAATTTGCCTTAGTAATATTCCATGATTGAATAATGGATGTCTCAATTTAATTTTACATGAACAAAGCCACACTTATTTCCTAAGTATCCTTGAAGTGGACTTTGCTGGCCAACCATAAACTGCAATTTGAGCAAGTGAAGTGGCAGGCATGTTGAAAATGTTGGATGAGCATATGCTGATAATACAAATATAAACATTTCCTATACAAGCAAACACGCACTAGCATATGTATCTATGCACGTATGTATGCGTGTGGCGAACTTCATTTGTTTAAAACTTTGCTGGTATTTGTTTATGCTGCATTCATATTTATTTCTATATGCATTCAAGCAGCAATCACAATCGCCATCATTATGCAACTTCACTGGCATTACTACTTGTTTACTTTCGAGTTGATTTTCCAGCCATTGTATACTCTAAGTCCAGCGATTTACTTAATGCATTTGCATAATGCAAGTCACTCATACGCACTGCCTGACTCGATAGGAGGCTGAATGAAAATCAGTTTGCAAACAGGTAGTACTATTTTGTTTAGCAGTTGCAAACACAAACTACTCAGCTATGATTTGCTATTTAAGCGCATTTTAAACAAATACAAAGCGTACTAAGCACTACAAATCACTTTATGGAAGATCATTCATACTATAAATTGTAAAATTTACCTATGCACATTACCAAATTCTCGCTCTCTTCCCATACTCGCCACTCATCCTTTCTTTTCCAAATGGTCAAGCATGCTTTGGCGCCTAAATTCAATTGCAAGCACTTTGAATGGCCAACTACTCGCCCGCCTCCGCGCCAGCAGCAACTTGTAAGCAATACAAATACGCACACAAATTCCGGCCACCACTCGTTTATATTAGTAAGTATGTATTGAAGTGATGTGGCTGGTCTCATCGTTCACTCATCGCTATTTGGCAAATTTGCAGTTGCAGCAATTGCAGCTGTAAGAGCACCACTTCAAATTGCCCACTCATTTGGACCCACTTTGCTCAGAATGATCTAAATGCCCCAATACCAAGTGCTCCAGAAGCTTCCTCATACTTTGTCCGTTTCGAGACCACTTCCACTTCTACTTCGCCATTAAATTAATGCATTCCCAGTCCACCCTTTACATTTCTACGTCAATTTCTACTTCGTCAACCAAATGCAATTAATTAATTTAAGCAAATTGTTTACTTCGAATTAATTGCATTTGCTTTTAATTTACGTAAATTCCCAGCTACCAACGTCCACTGTGCAACAAACAGAGCTCACGCACTTAAGCACGCTCGCTGCTGCAGCACAGCCAAACATATTCACTTTGATGCACATGTGTGTGTGTACATATATACATAAGTATTTGAGTATATGCGTATGTGTTGGTGTCTTTATAACTCAGTAAATTTCTATTTTCATAGGCTGTCGGCTGCAGTATTGCAACTTGAAGCAAAACATTATTCGTAAGCAAATTTACTTTGAGTTTTAGCATAAAGCATACTAAATATACAATAATTAATCATAATTTTAGCTATAGAGTTGAGCGTAAAATAATTTTCGGAGAGTTGCCAAGAAAAGCCGTTTAACTGGGATACGTTCTGACATATTTAGTTTAACATAAATTTCAAGAGGTTTCTTGCTTAACTATGGCACAAAATTATTTGGCAAGTTTTGAAAATGCTCCTGTTTTTTGATTAATTTTAATAGTTTTTTCATGAAAACATATTCCTTTTCTTACAAGAAAGATATAAATCTTAGTTTCATAATATGCACAAATGGTAAAAAATTCAACAAATTTCCATTGAAAATGTCAAATTTTTTAATCTGAGCTTTTAGACAAATTTTGGGTACGCAGTTTTATCGCCCATTAAATTTTAGTATAATAAAGTGCAAGTTTCAGATAGCTTAATAACCGCACTGATTTTTGAAATTTTGTTTTGCTGGTAGTCTTACGCATTTTCTCCTCGAAAATATTTTTTATGGAAACTCTTACCTTCTCTCGTTTGCCGTAGCATTTGAAAAGTACCTGTTGCGGAGTCTTTGCTGCTTACTACCCCTTCTCGATAAGGATTTAATTGATCATTTTGCCCATCTGGTCGGTTCTACCACATCTGTACTACCATGAGCTCTTAATCGGTATATCATTAATGCTATTTAATTCTAATCTCTGAATCCTATATCTGTTGAATTGTTATTGTGTTTCTTACTACTCTTTCGCATTTGCTTTCTGTCAACAGCAAAGCACCCTTGCTAGTGCCATCTATATTTTTTTATTTTTTTTTTTTATTATTAGTATTTTCATTGCAACTAGTATAACATTACATATATATACTAACGAGCAATTTTTGTGGAGTTTTGTTACAACAAATAATTTAAGTTAATCCTCAGCAAAATACAATTCATACTTTTAACTGATTTTTATTTATTAATTAGTTTAAATCCAGAGGTTTTTTACGTTTGAGCCTTCGTTTCCATTTTGTATTATCGTTAAGAATTCAGGCTTCATTGTTCACATGCTTGCTTAGTCGCTCTGCGTGCGACTTTGCAAATTTCTTTATGGTTGCCGTAACCGAATCAATATTGAGGTCACGTTCTAGATCTTGCGTCCTAATATACCATGGAGCACAAACTGCATGATTGAGTGCCTTAGTCTGAAATCTTTGTATATGCGCTGTGTTGCTATAGCTGGTGCAACCCCATAGCTGAATCCCATAGGTCCAGATAGGTTTGAGAATTTGTTTGTAAAGCAGTATCTTGTTGGGTGCGGATAACGCTGATTGCTTACCCATTAGCCAATGCATATTTTGGAATTTTAGGTCCAGTTCTTCTCTTTTCTTTTTCACGTGCGCACTCCACCTAAGTTTCGTGTCGAGCGTCATACCTAGATACTTTGCTGTATTAGAATATGGTACTTTAATGCTGTTTATGTATATTGGCAGGTAGTTGATCTTTTTGTTTGTAAAGTTGATGTGTACAGACTTTGTTTCGTTCAGTTTAATGTGCCATTTATCTGTCCAATTGTATATTTTATTGATAGCAAGCTGCAGTTGTGTAGTAGACTCTATTTCTGTCTTTCCGACGGTTAATATTGCAGTATCATCAGCAAATGTTGCTACAAAGCAATTTCTGCTGTTTGGCAGGTCGTGAGTAAAAAGTAGATAGAGAAGAGGTCTAAGCACACTTCCTTGCGGCACACCAGCTTTTATCTCTTTCAGTTCAGAGAACTCGTCTTCGTACCTGACGCGAAAATAGGGCCCAGACAGGTAGGTTTTTAAGATATTAAAACATTTTGTTGGCAGTACATTCTTTATTTTCCACAGCAGGCCAGCATGACATACTTTATCGAAAGCTTTAGAGACATCAAGAAATACAGCCGAACAGACATTTGTTTCTTCAAATGTGTTCTCGATGATACGAGTTAATCTGTGAATTTGGTCAATAGTTGAGTGGCGCGCGCGAAATCCAAATTGGTGTGTTGGTATTATTTGTTTATTTTCTATGATATTGCTCAGGCGCTTTATCAAACATTTTTCCAACAGTTTTGACAAGATGGGCAACAGTGAAATTGGACGATATGATGCTACATCGTTTGGAGGCTTTCCTGGTTTTAGAATCATGATGACATCAGCTATTTTCCAATAGATTGGAAAGTATTGCAGCTTAAAGCAAGCATTCATTATGTTTGTTAGCTTAGTAATCATGTTTCGTGGAACTTGTTTGAGAACTTCGGCAGTTATTAAATCAAACCCTGGAGATTTCTTCGACTTCAACTTTTGTATCTCGGCGCACATCTCATCTTCAGTTATGGGTACTATATCGCCATAATTATCATTGGCTATGCCATCATTATTTAGTATTGGTGATGTGTCGCTATTGGGTGTAAAGATTTTTGCTAGATAATCTGCCATCTATATGACATCCTCTTAGTTAAGTACTTCAAACGTATCCTAATCTATTTTGGAGCCACCCTCAGTACTGGCTAATCAAATAGTCAACTTAATTCTGAAAGCTGTAAAGAAGTAAAATAAAACTTAGAATATTAGAATATTTGACCTAAATTTGACTCTGAGGCAAGCGCATTCTCTTCCTTTGGTGTCAGAGTGATTGCGGACAGATTGCTTGAATTTAATAGATTTTATGGCTTGGCCACACCATGTTAGCTCTGGTATTGAAAAGTCATTACTTTAAGTGCATATTTACTTTACCGGGAGTAAGTCACGGTTTTCATGGCCATATAATCCTATTCAGATACTATTATAAAGGGTCTAAAGAGATTTATAAAAGCCTAGCTTTTTCTGAATTACGATGCTCTAAATGTTAAAATCTGCCTCGCCCCATTAACCCCAATATATTCGCCACTCTGGACATCCTAATTTCATATGATGCAATTCTTAACAATGCCAATTTTTCATTCTACCCACCAAAATACTATCATATTTCGCAACTGGTAATTCATTACACCGGAACCTTTGCCATATGAAAAATCAAATAAAATCAAAATGAAATCAATTCCTTTAAAAAATTGAGATATCCAAAAGCGAATGCAAAGTGGCACTCTATTCATAACTCAGCAGGAGTATCATTGGCTTATGCCTTCTGAGTGACTCCGCTGAAGAACTGTTGAAATGAGTGCCGCAGTCAACATAATAAATACCTGCCATACTTAATAAAACAGTTGGTCAAAGCAACAATTTGCAATGCAAATGGCAAAAAATGGCTATAGCAGGAAAGCCAAGAACCGCATATGCAAACAAAAATCTCTAAGTGGCTGCGCACAGCTGCTCGAAAAAAATGCCCTACCAAAAACCTGAATTAGGTGCACAGCCTAATCCAAAGTCTTGCGCTTAAATGACAAAATAGCCAGCGCAGCAATGCAACACATAATTCGGAAATAAAGTTGGCCAATGCATAGCATATTGCAACAAAAAATTTATATATAAATATGAGTGTGTGTGTAAGTGCTCGTGCACAAAATGCGCCCATAAGCATTGAGATAAACCAATTACCAATGTTGGGCGGCTGCGTTTACTGGCTAACTGGTTGACCGTCTGAGTAGTCGTTCAGCTCACCAGCTAACTGCCTGACCGACCTCACTAGCAAGCTGACTGACTGAGTGGCCGGCTGGATAATGGTGGGCAGCTCAAATTTCACAGAATATGCCCCAACCAACTTAAATGGACGCCTAAGTGACGCTTTAAGTCAATAACAAAAACATAGCAACAACAATAACAACAACAACCTCTGCAAATACCCAATGCACATTGGCAATGTTCAACGACTAAAAAACGACGTAAATGGTTGCGATCAAACGATCATCGATGGCTAATCTCTTTGGCTAGTCTATTGACCATATTTGTGTGCGCCAGTGACTGTGCTGTGCTCAAGCAAAGCACTGTGCTAAAGGCCTGCATTTCTTGGCATTGCTGCCGTTACTTGGGTGAGCGCTTGCGTTGCATACGAGTTAGTAAGTAGGCGTTCGGGCGAATGATCGCCTAGTTGCTGTGAACGGCTGTTTTGGAGTTTGGCTAGCCGATGTTAGGCGAAGCGAAATATTTGTTCCAGGTACAAGAGTTTGACCTAAGTTGGCTGTAAAGTAAGTACGAAGACAGTGAGTTGAGGTGGACTAAGCAGCAATTAAAATACGCAACACTGAAGGAAGTTACAGTGGGGTTGCTAAAATTGTGCGTATGTTGGAGGGATCTAAAACAGAGTAAAACAAGTGTAGTTTTCCTTCCCATTTATCCCTTTTTAGTATTGAGCTGGATTTATTAAAATTAAAATTTAATTCAAAACTGCTTGGTCTGAATGCAGCTTTTTAAGCGAATTATTTTCTAGAAGAACTAATATTTCTGAATGAAAAATACAATCGAGTGCCCTGCTTGAGAATTGAAAAGGTAGGTAAGTAGGTACTACAGTTGTGACTGCATTCCTTCTTATCCAGGGAGAAGATATGTCCCCTTGGAATTTTTCGCATACCGTTGCGGAGACTTGTTGCGCGGCTTCCATTTCATATGAAAGTAAAGGCCGTTTGTTAGTTTAATGAAAATAAAAAAAATCGTGAATGCAGACAAATAAGTATGAAAGGATATCTTTCGTGCACTCACCAAGGCAGGACAAGAGTAAAGATCATCATCACCAGTTCCGGTTTCTCCCATCGGAGCATCGGACCTCGTTAAAACATCTCCATCTTATTCTGTTCTTAGCTAGTAGCTTCATTTCGTTCCACGTATTTCCAGTCTCTTCGACTTCCTTCTGAACCCTTCTTCACCATGACGTTTTTGGACGACCAGCCTTGCGAGCACTTTATGGGTTCCAGTTCAGAGCTTGGACATACAATTTCACTTGCGTCTTTGCGAAGCGTATTACCAATCCACCTCCATTTTCTTAACTTTATCAAGTCAGCTATCGGTTTAATTTTGCACCTCTCGTACAGTTCGTCGCTTAAGCCAGCCACTCTCGTCTCAAATCCTTTTAGCACAAAAGTTAATTTCTTTAAATTTATATTTTTACCAACAATTTTCCACACTTATGCCATTGTTCACAACACATCATCAGCCGCCGTCATCCATACGGGTGTTGTCTTTGCGCATGCGCGCCAAAGGTCAAGACAAACTGCAATGGAATAGCAGTCGAGCTCCAGAAAAAAAGTCGAAACAGCAAAAAATTGAAGATCGCTTGATCACGCATTGGATCAACAAATGTGCGCGACTTGCCAGTCTCAGTTTACAAAGCGAAGCAAAGTACAAAAAAAATTAAAATCAAGCAGCGAGCGAAATAAAAACGAGAAGCCAAAGCGACAGCGGCTGAGACAGTGACGTGCGCGCAATGCGTTGCAAAATGTTGGATATTATTAGATACCTTAGCCTGACATAGACCTAACAGTATATACATAGATACATACATGCACACTCGTATTTAAGCCAATGAAGTATAAAACGCGCGTAAGTAGGCAGCACATCGCACTCCCGGCTGAGCTGCTCTTACCTTCCTAAAAAACAAAAAACTGCTGCGTAGAGCTTCTTGGCCACATCGCTTAGACAGTTTGATTGCTCGCCCAGCTCAATGCGAGTACCACCAACAAAAACTCTTATCAAACTCTAGCATCAGAGTTTGCAGTTTTTATGCTTCTTCGCTTATTTGTTTGGTGTTGTTGTATTTCTTAAAAGCTTCTTCATCACCAGGCAACTATTTTAGATTTTATTTGGCCGATAGTTGTGGCTTATAATGAGCAATTAAATTTGCAATTATCTTTTAGTTTGACTCAACTTGGCCATAGCTGTTATTACTGGCCATTTCGTATCATTTTAGCCATATTAGCACAGGTTGTGAAGCTATAAAGTGCTCGACGTGGCGGTCGCAAATGGAATTTCCGTAATGTGTGAGAATTGTGTGGGAAGACAATTTTTGCAAACAAAATTGATTCTCTGGAATTCTATATTTGGCGGGAGTGTATTGAACTCTAGCGCAGAGTTGATAATAAACGCATTCAGTTTTTTAATATAATTTGGCAGAATAGATAGAAGAAATATATTCTAAAAGGAAGGGATAATCATGGAAGATAGTTGGTAGTATCGAGCTCAGGAAAATATGGTAGGATGTAGAATAGTCTGAAAATGGGACCAAATTTCTGAACGAAGAATTGTGCTATAGATTTTTTTGGGATCTATTCATATGGATAGAGTAAAAAAGTATATTCTTATCAGATGGTATAGAATTGGCCACTATGAGTACCAAGCACCCTATGTAGGCGTTGAAAAATTTGTCTCAAGTTCGGTGAGACATCAAAGAAATTGTTTGCTGAGATAAGGAAATACTTTCTTCGTAATAAACATTTCAACGAAACTCATTTTTCCAATATATCGGGGTTCCTTTAAGCAATTTGCGATCTAAAGACGATACTCATTAATCAGAGTGTTTGATCCTCAACATAATTTAAACTCAATGACCTTCCCTCAGCCACAAACTTTCCTTGAGCGTTGTCAAACTTAAACATTTCTGCCTACAGAACAACACTGTTTGTAGCCGAGAAACGCTTTAGACTGAGATATTTTTAGCAAAAAGTTATTTCAGCTTCTACCCACATAAAAGTGGTAATTCTTCTGCAGCGCACCAGCTTACATGGGAAATATACGAAAATGCCATTTCACAACCCTGCCCTACGAGATGTAGTGATCGCTGAATTTTCAGCGCTGAATCAGGTGTGAATTGTCAGGCCATGATAGCAGATATGAATAGTAATCAAACGCGGAATGGGTTGGCGAATAGGAGATAGTAAAATAGAAGAAGAGGAGAGCAGAGTGCTCTTTATTAACGTCGCCTTATATAAATTGCGACTAGAATAAAACATATGTTGTATTTTAACTATATAAACAAAATATATTTAAGGTTTTTCGCTGCTGTTGAAGTGTAATTACTGGCATTTGCTCTTGAGTGCCTTTGTACTGCTATTACTATGATTTTGGCAAGCCCTTTCTGCTCCATATTTCGAAATATTCAAATATTGCAAAAGGAAGCTGAGCAAGCCATTTAACCATATTTACACCAGTACACTCTGCATAGATAAGAGGGCCACTTCTGATGCAAAACGCATTTCAGAAAAGATTCCTCAGCGAAAAACTGCCTCTAATAGAGTCAGGCTGCTTACGTCTTTCCTTTTTTCTTTCTTTTTTGGAGCCTTAAATGGACAACTAAGTGTAGAAGAATAATTTCATTAAAGGCGTGCTTAGGCTAGGTAACATCTTGGGAGAAGGGTTAGGAGAAGTGCCCTAAAGAGTGACTTAATTTAGTGTTAAGGCTGTTAGATCCATATTTTTCTATACAAGGTCAACGATAGATTTCTTTGATCTTTGAGAAACCTCTTTATAAAATAAACAAGTTTGAAATTGTCCAGCCACAAACTCCAAGCAAAGTGTTCATAAAATAGTGCACTAGTCTAACAGCTGAGTCACGGACTGGTTTTCCTTAACAAATACTTAATCTTTGTTTTTTTTTTCATTTTTACTGTTATTACGCGCGCTATTTCTGTGGCCGGTTTTATTGTTGTGTGTACAAGTATTTCTTATGTTTTGCCGGCTGTTGGCTCCAGCGCACCTACAAATTTTATTTGTATATGTATTTGTTTTTGTTATTATTTTTGTTGTTATTGTGATTTTTCGTTGCTGTTGCCGAGAATGCCGTGTACTTTTATTTTCTTAACATTTTGTAGTGAACACGAAATGAATTAAAAATTGTTGCATGCCACCCAATTGATGACAGCTACAGAGGTAATAAAAATACAGTAAGCGCAGGAGAAGAAAAATAAAAATGTTGTAGTCGTGCGACAACCCGAAAAGCATGCCAGCATGTGTGTGTATATATATATGTAATATGTACGTACTCGAATGAAATTTTGAATAAAATGTGTGTCTGTCGAGACGCCTGCGCGTTTTGCGCTTCGCGCCTTCTACGCGATTTGAGCGCGCGCTTAGTCATACATGCAAGGCACTTAAACGTGGAACACTTCTGAACTGGTTTCTGAGCGGAAGGTGGAGTGGACGTATAGCAAACACACATCGATACACATTTTCTACTTACCTCAAACTGTTTTCTTATTATTAATGAATTCGTTGATTTCGATTTTACATTTGTTGCTTTTATTTAGTTTCCTCTGCTACTTTCGACTTACGCTGCCATAGAAATAAAACTTTGCTGCTCCGTCGTCGCAGGCATCTCAACCGCTAAACGCAATGACCCTCAAAGCTATAAAACTGATAACCTTCGCTTTAGTCAGCTTCTAGACACTAGCGGCAGGCAATTGATTCGGCAGCTAACCGATCAATGCGCATTTCTGTGAGAGATAAGAGCGACAAACTCGAAAGAATAAAAAGTAATAAAAATAAAACTTATAAAATTGCCACAAAAATTTAAAAATAACAAAAGTTTGAATAAATGTCGCCAAGTGATTGCTCAAGGAGGCAATAAAAATATGTTGCAACCAAAGTTCATATGTAAATAAAAGAGACACAAAGCAAAAAAACAGAAAAAAAGACGTCCAACAAAAGATAAAAATAAATATTTCCATAAACAAAAATGAAATAGTCTTTGTGCGGACTGAAAACTTCCAGCTCTGACGACACACTGGTGCTGTGTTCGTCCAAGCAGATTGGCAAGCCCACTACCAGCTAATGTGCGTGTATGTAGGTGTAAGTGCGCCAGACACTCAATGTGTTTAGTGCGCTTCCTAATGCAGCTCATAAAAAAACCACAAATCTCACTGACGACCCACCCAAATCACTGTCGCCTTACCATCATCGCCAATGGGCAATGCAATCGCTGTCGTCAGACCAACTCAACAATGAGTAGAAGAGATCCATGAAATTGAAACAGTGCAATCAAAAATCAGCATTGAGTTTGAAAATGGGTACGGTCACATTTTATTGATTGGCTAGGATAAATGACACTTTGAATATGAGTACTAAGCTGTTCGTCTCTACCAGCAAAGCAAATGTGATGTTACACTCACATCCAGATGTAGGCTGATGGGTTTCCGCTCGGGCTAAATACCGAAATGGTATGAGTCAGCGAGCTAATGGAGGTTTTCAGTAATGGTAATTTACTTTAGTCTACGGTAAAAAAAATTGTTTTGCGTTGCTTAATATAGCTCATGATTTGGTCATCTGGAATAGAAAAGCTTACAATATTTTCCAAAAAAACAAAAATATATATATACTAACCTGTATCAAAATTTAAATTAAAAATTTACGATATTTTCAAAAAAAAAAAGATGAAAGGGTTATTGAATAGGTGCACTTCAACTTTTTTCCGATAGGGAGGGCGAACGACACAATATTTTTTATTTTTCGCTTGTCATTTGTAAACTTCATTAGTATACATTTCATCATGGAACGCTACACACTTGAGAAACGATTGCAAATCGTGCAAATTTCATATGAAAATAATCGTTCTGTTGCTGCTACTTTAAGAGCATTACCGCCATTTTACGGTCCATTTAACAAGCCGTCCCGATTTGGGGTTATGTGAAGTTATTGGTCTACAGTAACAAGCCGGCGACGATTTGTGAGCTCAGAGCCAATATTGAACGCGAAATTGTTGGAATTTCGGCCGATTTATGCAAAAGAGTGGTCGAAAATTGGGTTCAACGATTCGACTTCGTAAAACGTGCACGCGGTGGACATGCAAAAGAAATCGAATTTCACATTTAAATGTATATGTTCAAACTCGATAATAAAAAAAAATTAGTTAAAAAAGTCAAACCGTTTGTGTTTTATTCAAAAAAGTTCAAAAGTTGAAGCGCTCTTACTGAAAAACCCATTATATGTTTCAATAATTTTTTTCACAAAATGCCTGATATTCAAAATTATACTTTTTTTCACTAAAAAAGTGCACGTTCGACGGTTCCAAGAAAATTTTAAAAGTGTAAAATACTTCAAAAAACCAGTAGGCCACATTTTGTATATTGCAAATAGCAATATAAAATTTGCGTAAAGATTGCTTAAACCATTCGTACGATTTTGTGCGCACTGACCTTGAAGACTTTGCTTCGAGCGTTCACACGACACTTCGTTCTACATTATCGGAACGACGCAGATTTGTATGCGGCTAAGCACTGTCACTGCAGCAGCTTTTCTCATACAAATATGAGGAATGCTGAAGCTGTTACAACAACAATAATACCGTTGTTTCTCGTTTAAAGCTTCTCTTGCAGCAGCGAGGCCATTAGAGACACTCTCAATTATATGACACCCTAAGTCATATATCTCTGTAAGTTATAACCTAAATTTCATAAAATTTTGGCATTCTATTTTTAAAATATTGTACTTACAGCAAATACAAAAAACAAGAAATCGATTTCTCAAAATCCTATTAGTAGCAAAAAAATGCACTTGCAATTTGGCCAACCCTCAATTTGGTTCTGCACCAGTAATATTTTTTGTTTGTTTTTTGTTTGCGGGTATTTTTGCTAAATCTTTTCAGTCGAAGCTCTATAACTCCTTCAGATTTACTGTGATTTGCTTGAAAGTTTGACACAAAATCACGGAAGCTTTAATCTTTTTAAATATACAAAAAAACATAAATATCGGTAAAAAATTAGCCAAATGAGTGTAAGAAGGCCCACTAGTACCAAGCTGCCCTGGCTAAATTCTTTCAGTCGAAGTTTTGCTCTGATTTTGTTTTGGTTGAGTTGCCGATTGTCAGCAGTGCACCAGGACCGACGGATGCAGCTATTCGCCTAAAAGCAATATTCAGCCATGAATACTACCCTTGCCGAGTTCTGAACTTGCCTAAGCCCGGGCAAGTATTTTTTCAATGTGGTCCGCAATTTGAGACCTTCTGCATCTGAAATCTTCCAGTCTTGTCTTCGGATACATTAACGACACTTTCCGTAAAACTGCTCGGTTTCACGCAACGATATTACGGTGGATACTCCAACAATTTGAACTATACTTATGGATTTGGTGAGCCAGCTTTCGTGACAGGGTGCATTGTCCTGATTAAAAAGAATTCGTTTCGTTTGCAAACTGGGTAATTTTTTACGAATTTTTGCTTCAGTTGGTCTAAGAGGTTACTATAATATTCAGAATTCATTTGTTTATCAGTTTGCAAGTAATCCACAAGCAAATTTGCTTTCCCGTCTTAAAAAACTGTTGCTAACACCTTCTTGTCCGATTTCAGGACGCGACCTAGTTTCGGATCCGAAGAACCAGATTCACACCACTCTTTAGCCTCTTGTTTTGATTCAGGATCATGGTGATAGATCCATGTCTCATTTATATGCACTTTAAACTTTTATTAGCTCTCTAAATGTTGCTGAGTGTTTTTGTTCCATTAGGCATTTTTTCTAAGAGTTTTGATGTTGTTGCTGGTTTTGGCCTTCATGGCTTGTACTACCGCTTTTAAATTCAGCAACCCATCCTTCTACCCTCTAATTGATGACGAAAAGTCCTTATACATTTTCAAGATTCATTCATAAATTTTCTTTGCTTTTAAACCTTTCAAAAGTAAAAGTTCAATTACGGGTCGATACTTAATTATTTCCATTGTAGAAAGTACTGTGACACGTCGACACTAAACGGCTTATAAACAAATAATTAATTGACAGATTGAAACGAAACTTCACACATGTACGTGGCAATGTCCTCTGGTATCGAAACGCAAGACTTATTGAAAAACCCAGTACTAAAGGTGTTTCCTAAATTTTTAATTTTTATTTCCCCAGTTAAAAATTACGTACCTGATTTTTTTTCAGGTGGCAAGTGACTTGTGAACATAAGTAGAAATAAGCTGTGCTGTCTAACAGTCTTTTAAACTTGAATAATTTGATAAAAAATAAAAATACAAAGTTCATCGCCTAAGTAATGATCTCAACAGCTTCTGGGTGGAAACAAAATCTGATGTTTTTTTTCTTTTGTCATAAGAAGTAGAGCATTTTTCAAGTATCCTAATTATTTTGGCTCTGGAGCTTTTAGTTGAAAGTTGCGCTCAAGAATGTGTGGTGACAAGAAATCTCATTCAATGCCCGTTTCTCTAACAAAAGATGGCTGGTAAAATATTTATTTATAATTAAATGAAGCTTACGATTTTTATTAAATATTTTGTGTATAAGTTGCATGAATGAAGGCTTAGTCTACCTGGAGAATATGACAGCAAAACTATGAAATATTGAGAGAGTAATATTCTCATGTTGTATGCGCTTCTTATATGCATTAGTAATTGTGGATGCGCGTACGTGACCAAGGCAGAGCTTGGACCGAAAGCAATCAAAATTCCTTAAAATCATAGACTCTTGAAAGCAATCTGGCTTTGAATGGCGGCTAAATGCACGCAATTAGGGAACAGAGAATCGATCTTTGCTCCTTGCAAAGCCTCTTAACAGTACGAGTATGGGGCAATGTTCTATGGTAAAGCAAGTACACACACATCTACATCCACATACGTTACTTGCCACAGCAGTCATGAACATGAATTGAGCACCAGTTGAATAGAATGCTTGAATGTACACACACATTCACAAGACTAGCCTTGCATATATTCTCGCAGTTGTACTCATACATTGTATGTATGCATGTATTTGTAGACTACGTCCATTCAACGAGTGCTGCAAGAAAGCGCGCTAGAGTGTCAACACTGCATCTTCCACACTTCAGGTCTTGCTAGTGGCAAATCATGTAGAAAGCGTCACACATTTTTGACACTGTGTGGCAAGAAGGCGAAATGCAGATGTGGCATGCAGCACATGTGTACGTGTAAGTGATGGTGATGTGTGCATTGTTGTTGTTGTTATACTTCATTACTGTTCCTGTCTCTTGTTGTTGCAGTTGCTGTTGTCACCAATGTCACTCGCTGTCAATTTTGCCACCCAAATAGAAATAAAATTATGCAGTTGCAACACGCACACACACACATACGTATGTACACGCTTAGCGTAGGGGCCTTTAGGCGCCTTTTATATGCGCGCTGCATTGTGGCACATTGAAAGTTTGTCTCGTTTGCCACATTTGGTTGCCATTTTCAACACCTTCAACGAATGCTTACGCTTCATTTGCATGTCAGCGCATTCAACCATCATCAATTGCCGTTCAGCGTCCCCAGCAGCAGCAGCAGCAGCAGAGGTGGTGGCCGCGACACACAAGCGAGATGTGGCAATGTGACAATCGACCGACCGCACAGCGCGACCACCAGGCAGGCACACATACACGCATATACTTACGACTATGCGCATATGAACGCGCAGCGCACTGTGTTGGCACATACAACAATAACAAGGCATACGGCGACATTGCTGCCACCCTGTTGGACCCGAGTATTGTTGCGGCAAGGCTGGTGGCGATTTACGCTGCTTGTTAAGTTTCCAGTCGGCCAAAGGTGCATATGCAAAATTCGGCGAGCAGTAATGAAAGCGCACATATGCACATATGCATGTATTTGAGTGTGTGTGTGTTTGTGTGTATACAAGCATTGCATTTTGGCAGCATTCGCTCAGTTGGTGGGTGGGCAATTTAAGCTTGGTGATACAATAGTTGACAAGAACGACAACGGCAGTGATGCTGGCAAGCAAAGCAAACTACAA
The DNA here is from genome assembly GCA_037575425.1 of Anastrepha fraterculus. Lineage (NCBI taxonomy): Eukaryota > Metazoa > Arthropoda > Insecta > Diptera > Tephritidae > Anastrepha > Anastrepha fraterculus. The sequence continues at coordinate 90,594 of JAYXIM010055318.1, read as the reverse complement.
TTCCAACTTCTGCAATAACTGTTGCAACTGCACCAACACCAGCAAAGGCAAACGTGAATTCATGCGAATTCTCAATCAGCCAGTGGTAACACCTTGATGAGCATGAGTTGATCAAAGTAGTGAGTGTGTGCTAATTATTGTTGTTGTTGTTGTTTTGATTGTCACCGTTGATTGGTGTGGGCAACTGTCAGCATACGAGTAGCTGGCATAACTTGCACCATTTTGCTGCTAATGAAATGATGACAATTGCGCCAGCAATAAAAGTGAGAATATTGATCGAGAGAGTATCCACATACATACGCAAACATACACACATACATGTACGAACATACACACATTCATGTACACTTGTAGACACTCAATACATTCACACAAAGCATTTGCAACTCCAACAAAACTTTTGCATTCTAAAATTGCTGACCCAGCAAGTAACGTTTGGTTTCGCATGCAACCGAAGTCAACCGGCTGTATGAAAAGATTCACACCGAAATGATCAAGAGCAAGCAGCGCAAAAACTCTATTTACTTATTTATACAGAGACAGTTGGCTAAGTAGGCAATGAACTGGTGTTTTGCCAATTTTATTCCGGGTTTTGAAAAAACGGTGAAAGCAAGCCACAGTTTTTCCATTTAATTTTTATAACATACACATTTTTTTAAATTAATTTCAACCCATTTGAATTCATTCCCATTCCACCTAATAATACTTCCCTTTCATTGTAGGTCATTTATTTATATGGGATTCATTCAATTTCAATTCATTTCATATTAATATTTATTTTTATTTAATGTTTTATATTTATTTGAACTTATTTCACTTTCTTTCTGTGCTTCACTATTTTCATTATCATTTTAATTTATTTCAGTTTTGTATTATCATTTTTTTTATTTTTTAGCTCATGGCCTAGTCGCTAGTGCTTTGTAATTCTTTGTGATTGTAATTCATTACTTTTCCAATTTTCAAATAAAAACAAAAAAAAAAAAATTTTTTTTTTTCGAGTATTTGCATTTCATTCTAAAGGGTGGTTAAATTTTAAGAGCCGGTGTTGATTAGGCCCAAAATACAAATTTTTTAAGAAATTATTATCATTTCTCTTTATTATGACAATATTGGTATGGCTCAATTACGTATGAAGCAAAATATTGGTGAAATAGCCGGCGCGGCCTCGACGGCACACCTCCATCCGGTGGTCCAAGTTTTCGATGATGCTGAGGCATAATTGAAGTTCTATGCCGTTAATGTGCTGAATTATCACATTCTTTAGCTCTTGAATTGTTGCTGGCTCATCGACGTAAACCTTTTCTTACAAATAATTCCAAAGAAAGAAGTCCAATGGTGTAGTTGACGTTTAGGTGTGGTTCACATTCAACATCGGCCCTTGAAATTTAACCATTTATTTGTTCTCGATTGCGCTCCATTGCTTTCATTCACTCAATTTCATGTCACTTCTTTTCACTCCATTCTACTACTATAAAATATAATTCATTGCCGTAAGGAACCTATAATAACAAGAAGCTGAAAGCTCTCTTAATTCGTTTCTCTAACGAAATTCGGTTGGCCTGGCCAGAGTTGCACCTTCTCTTGTCTTTACTTGTTCCTCAGAAGCGCAAATTTCCTTGTATTGAATGCCATCAACTTGCACTAAAATACATGAAATCATTAACGCTTGGCATAACCAGATCAAAAGTCAAAAGGAAACTCTCTCTAACTTACCTACTCCTAAACTGAATGCTCCAATTGTTGTGTGACAGTTGGTTAGCTAGTTCTATGACGTCTAGTAGAACTGACGTCGTGGCTTTTGGCGATTTATTAGCATTTCCGGTTCAACCAGCAAATCTCCGCCACAACTAACCAACGAACGAACAAACAAACAACAATGATGAACTCCTAAACACATACATACATAGCTCTTTGAGCGTGTGTCTGTGTATATGTGGGCGTATTGGAATCGAAGTGCTGCATTGGATAAGTCGGCTAGCGACAAAGTTACTGAAGCGTACAACATTCAAGGACTTTATTGTGGCACATTTTGCTACGAGAATAGCGAGTACTTAGTTTTGGGTTGGCCTAATTAACTAATGTAATTTATTGCGAAAAAGTTTTGCTGAGTTGGTTGTTGATGAGCCCAGCTAAGAGAGTGAGAGAGAGATAGAGCGAAAGTACTTGTGGAAAGTTGGAGGTAATTTAGTAGTTAGTTGCACAATTGCAAGATTAACTGAGTATAAGAAGTGCAATACTCTTATCTCAAAACAGTTTGGTAGTAAAATTTTTAGTGAAAATTACTGCGAAAAAGGAAATCAGCTAATATTAGCATGGATGTATGCAAACAATGAGTTCTTGTATGAAAGGAGTGTCACTTTGATACTAAAAATGCTCAGATTACCTTGTTGCCTAAAATGTTCCGTGTGAAATATTAAGTCAAACTTAGTAAAAAGCTATGAAAGTAAGGGCGACTGATAGCGCGAGAAAAGTACTTAGTTCTGAAAAGTCTGTGTGCAATTGGTGTCAATAACTGGACCTTGTGGTTAACCCATTGTTATATGTCCGTGTTTGGGAAAAAATATTACTTGTTTGTTATGTTAACGAGGTGTAATAACATGAAAAGTAAATACATTTTTAATGCTTCAATAAAAAACAAAAAAATAAAAAAATAAAAAATTAACAACCAGCAGAGTAACTCTCCAACTCCACTCCAACTATTGGGTTCTGAGGTCATTGGATTCTGAGCAGCAAACTTGAGAGTCGTTTTGATACCTCCACATTTGCCGTTATACTCATGTAACAGTGATTCATAATAGAAGCGCGACAGGCTTGTGGATCCAGCTGAAGGGATTATGAACTTCCAACACCACTCATAATTCTTGAAAAACTTTATGAGACTAAATTTGTAGTAACTAGATTAACACAAAAACCTCAAAAAATGTTTGAAAGGAAAAAATTAAAAAATATGAAAATATTTTATTATACTTATTTAATATTGAATTGAATAGAACGAAAAGCATTTGTGGATAGCCGCATATTTGGTTCATTACACTTAAGGCCATAAGTTAGCATTTAAAAGCATGAAAAGGGACAGTTAGGGGTGGGTACTTATTACTTATATTACAAAGTTTCTATAAAAATCTTAACGGTTTTTCGAGTAAAGGGAATATAGCTTGTTTATTTTCAGTACATTGGACCCTAAAATTTGCCACCTAAATCTAGCGAGAACCGCCACCGTTGCCGAATGGATTGATGTGTGACTACCCTTTGAAAGTGCCAAAGTTCGCATCTCCGGGCACGAAACCCCAAAATTAAATTAAAAGCCTTTTCTAATAGCGGCTGCCCTTCGAGAGATAAAGGCAAACCTGCGCATGTATTTCTAACATCAAAAAAATCTTCACATAAAAAATATTTGTCACTCGGAGTCGGCTTAAAACTGTAGGCCCCTCCATATGTAGAAGAAGACGCTCACCACAAAAACTGTGTCTCGGGAAGAAAAGGCGAATTGTGTAATATTCATTGAGTCTGGCGAAAGGCGCACAGCGGCTGAGAAAATGATCTGTACTATCTTCATTATCCAAATAAGGTATTCACAGTCGACCTTCGATTATGCCTATGCTGACCACATATCGTCCCCATGGATTGTCTCTCATAATTAGTCCTATCAGTGCTTTTAGCGCCTTCCTCCTCCGTCTTTCAGTCGTTTTCAGGACACAATTGGTTGTTTTGCAACTATTAGTACTGCAGCAATGGCTCTGATGAGATTTATTTATTACTGAGTGCCTGCGTGTACCCTACTGTTCCCGCTATACTTGGTCCTAAATTTGGCAGCATACCAACGAACACTCCTAGAAACCAGAGATTGCCAATTCATCAGCCAGTTCATTGCATCAAAAACCACAGAGTTTCAGCACCCATATAAGTTCAAGCTGATTCCGCCTTGCTACACAGTTTAGCCTCTTCTTTCATTTTTTAATAATCTTTGAAATCACGCAAGCGATTTCTGAAGGCCTTTCAAATTGCCTTGAAAAATTATTAAATAGTTAGGATGATGTAAAATATAGTAGTTCCAGCGGAATAAAGGCTTAATCCCGAAAGAAAAGCTATTTAATTCTATAAACAGAACCAAAATATAAATAGTGTAAGAAATCCAAGACTCAGATCATAGCTCTTCAGCTTATTTGTAACACATTTAGCATATACTTGGCCCAACTACAAAGTATGGTTGATTTTTGGAAATTTTTCTTTTCGCTAATGCTATTAAACTTTTTTTTCATTTAAAAAAAATTCGTGCATGTACTTTGTAGGGAAGAAAAGTCACAAGATTCAAGAAGCAATAGGATTTTATTAGTTTGACGACAAAAAGATCAGTGATTTTCGTCCACATAAAACATTTCAGTATTCGAAAATGAAAAAAACTGCATAACGCCTCAGCGAGAAAAAATTTTCAAAAATCAACGGTATTTCGTAGTAATTTGAAACCAGCATTTTCTATTCTAAAATGCAATGGGTTATGAAACTGCATACTCTGAAAAATTCTAGAAATTCTGATTCAAAAGTTGAGAGTTTTGATGAAATTTTCAAAAAACTTAAAAGATGTAATACAAAGTTTTAAACTATGCGTTATATAGTTTTTGTTGTTTTAGGAACTATATTTGTATACAAAAAAAATAGTGTGCTTAAATTTTTTTCAGCGGAGTATATATGAGAAGGTCACATCCTCCGCATGGATGACGGTAGGCCACGAAAAAATTCCGCTAAACTACAATCCTTTATGCTCAAGCCCCCGTCGCAGACCAAAAACAACTCGGCTGTATAACGTCACCGAGGTCCGGAAAAAATTGGGCTTCAAAAACTGGAGATCTCTAGCGCTGTATCGTGTTGAATGGAGGAAGATTGGTGAGCCAGCTAAAACCTACCCCAGGCTGTACCGCTAATAGATGATGAATATGGTAAATGAGGAGAAATCGTAGTGGTGTGATGTGGTTAGGGTGAATACTTTATAGCCTGTCAGCATTTTCGTGAAACTGGTGATTTTCTATCAAAACCTTAAACAAATTGTCAAAAAAGCAGAGAAAAAGATTATCTGCATTTTCATAAATTATTTAATATAAAAACACAATTCAAAGAGACTACTTTCTACTTAACAATAAAAAGTCAATACTCAATAAATTTAAAAATTTTCAGCCGCAAGTATTTTAAATTTGAAATTTCTACAAAATCTCTTGAATGGCAAACAATTCGCATCTACTCAACCACTTCAAAAAATCATGAATTCTGTCCAATATTCCAACGCAACATTCCCACATCCTTAGGTGCCATCTTTCGCCGGCGGCGTCCCCCACACAAACTCGCGCACTAATTTATACTGAAATGCGCCATTTTACACAGCCCTCAGATTTGTTCGCCTATTCGCTTTGTAATTCCCTCGCACAACCGCAACGCCCACAAAATTGGCAAAACGCTGACACTAACGAGTTTCAATTTACGCCTCATCACATGCGTCGCATTTGACGAGATGTTTGTATGGTAAATGATGAGTGCTGCAGCCTCATGGAATTATATACAGGCGTAGAATTTGAATGCATGCGTATACGCGCGCGTGTGTGTGTGTAAAGGGGGCAAAACATATGCAGGCGCAAGAAATTTGCGACATAAAATTTGTCATGTGTGGTAGTGTTAGTGGAGGAACGAAAGGATACGTGTGAATGATTTCTACGGGGCAGAATATGCATGCATATGAATGCTCTTAAACACATCCGCACATGCACAAAATTATGTTTGTTGCATGATGCGCCTTCGGCTGTACAGTTTTATTTTATTTTTCTTCGCTCCTATTTATTTCAAAAACCAAAATTGTATGAGTGTGTACGTGTATGTGTGCGGCAAATATGGAAATTTTTGTCGGCTACAAAAGTTGCAGTCAGCCATAACGAAATCTCCATTCCAGTGCAACACCGCCGCAGCACTAACCAACTGGCTGCTCCTTGTTGGCGCTACTGTACGCGCGTCAGCCGCATCACTCGTCAGCTCGTTATTGTTGTTGTTTTTTTTTTTTTACAACCAATGCCTCGAGCAGCTGCGCTCCTGCCACTTATGCAGAGTGTCCTCTCGTTGCAAATGTGAAAATTGTGCATGAATGTTGGTTTATCTGTGTGTGTGTGCGTGTGTAGGAGTTTGTCTGTTGCACTCATGTCGGGTCGTAATTCGATTAACACCTTGACGGGTCGCCCCAAAATGTTGCTGCAACTTCAATACCATTTAATTGGTTATCGTTGTGGCAGCAATGCTGCAATCTACACTAACTGACATTCAGCCATTTAAGTTCGCAAGTAAGGAAGCGGAAAAGGAGGGGAGGCGCTGTAGCCTGCCCTTTGCGTGTCGGCTGGTAGGAAAGTCAAATATATGCATGTATGTGTGTGTATATGCATGAGTGCACGCTTCACCGTGCGCCACTCTCCCCGCACATGCTCAACAATGCGTGTAACGTGCCTCAAAATGCTCCCGAATTTGCTATTCAAATAAGTAGACATATGAGAATATTTCTATGAGTCCATATATTTGTCATTAAGTACCAAAATAACGCCACTGATTGATGTTGCATGTTACAAGTTGCCACCATTGACATTTATGCGCTGCAGACTTCATTGCTCCACGCTGTAAGCTACTCGCTACTCTTCACTACAAATACAAACACTTTCCTGCAACCCACAATCTATCACTTTGATTTCGTTTCCTTCCCCACCGAACCCCTCTACCAATTTTTCTTTCAATTAGTCACTCGGCAGAGCTGCAGCAGCTGCATTTTGCAGCAGCCAAAACACCTTTCAACAGCTCACGCATATGAAACTAAACTCTGTCACTGATTGTTTATGTGTGCCTGCATACGATTGTCGTATTTCGTGCCACATGACATATGCCATGTGCCACATAGGTGGTAATTTTTATTGCGTCGTTTTAATTGCGTTCACCATCATTAAGATTGGTGGCGCACTTAAAAGTCTCTGTTTTGTTGCTTTGCCCCTGGTAAATGTTTGAATGCCTCATTTACCTTTGGAAAATTTTAATCGATTCCATTATTGTCAGTGTACGATTTGTAGGGATCTTTAATTGCGAGGTGATGACGCATTTACAACGGAGCTGAGTGGATAATCGAATTTATGTGTAGTTTTATAGCCAAACGAAAATGGGCAGCGTTCTCTGCGTACGAAATTCTCTTGCCACGCTAGACTTCTTTAGCATACACAAAGAATAAAAGATGCTCGTTCTAATGGAAATTCGAGTGGCATAGTGAACTTTAAAAAGTCGGAAGACCATTTCAAAAATCCTAGGATTATAAATTCTCAGATAAGCCTCACTGTATTACTTTCTACACATCCCAGTAGTTTTCACGAGAAAGCAGAAACTATCTGCGTTCCAGCGACCTGGTCCATTCCTAAACGTGGTTCAGCTCAATTTATCTACGGGTCCGGCACTCGAGGTGTAACCAATTATCATAGTATGGAAAATTATTTTTATTCAATTTTAAGTAAAAAATGTGTGAAAATAATACAAAATTAAGAATGAATTTACTTTTACTCGATATGACCACCTTTTACTTTGACTATGGCCTTGAGACGGTCCAGTAGCAACAACGACAACGCTAGGCCCCATATTGCACAAGTCATCAAAGCCGCACTCCAACAGTTCGATTGGGAGGTCTTTCAGCATCCGCCATGTTCTCCATATTCTCCGGACCTTGCACCGATCAATTACCAACTTTCCCGCTCCCTGTTAAATCATATGAAGGGCGTTACCTTCGATAACAGAGAGGTACTTAAAAACTGGCTCAACAACTTCTTTGACACCAAACCAGGTGATTTTTGGTGGAACGGCATCAACAAATAGGTCGAGACGTGGGAAGAGGTTATAAGCAGCAATAACGAATATATAATTGATTAACTTATTGACATAATTATTGTTTTTTGTTTAAATAAAAGTCTTCGGTTAAAACGCTATGAAGCTTTTTCTCAGTCCAATCGTTAATGATAATCAGATTTGCACTATGTTGCTGCGAGGTTAGTCTCCTAAAGAATCTGAGTTTCATATAAAAAGAGATTGCATTGATATCGCCAAGGACATGTTTTCAAGGCTGAATCCGACCCAACATTCATCGAACACACCATTACTGGAGACGAAACGTGGGCTTATGACTACAACACGCAAAACAGACATTAGGCGAGTGAGTGGAGAGCTCCGAATGAACTAAGACCAAAAAAACCATGTCGCTTTCAGTCGAAAAGAAAGAAACTCTAACTGTTTTTATGGATTACAACGGTATTGTACACCTCGAATTTTTTCTAGAAGTTCAGACACTTAATAAGGACTATTGCTTGGGCGTTATGAGACGTTTACGTGATGCAATTCGCCAAAAATAAAAGGATTTGTGGAAAAAGAATTAGTGAACACCGTCGCACGGTGCCACCATTATTCGTGAATTCTTGATCAACAACGAAAGGAATACAAACCAACAGTCATCAAATTCCCCTTGATATGGAGACCCGCGAATTTTTTCTGTTTGATCGAGCCAAAAAACCACTACGGGGAACGGGGAATGCATTTTAAAAGCCGAAAGGAAGTAATGGAAAAACCGAAGACGTCTCTGACGGCTATACCATAAATAGAGTTCCAGAAATGTTTCGAGAGCAGGATTAAGCGCTGGTGCATTGCTGTTGACGGGGAGTCTTTTGAATGCGATAATACCACTTTTGAGGAATAAACTTGTTCTTTCAATTTTCTGAAAATTTTCCGGGAACTTTTTGATCAAGGTGGTATTTGTACATATTGAATATGATTGTAGCAATTTTCCGTAAATCTTATTCTTAAATCGCTCAAATCAACAAAACAGCTCAATTTAACATCTCGAGTTGTATCCCCTCAAAACACACACAACCACTCGTACATACATACATATACTCATATCTATAATGCAGATGTAGCTACTGAGAGTATGCAAATATTTGCGACGTGCCAGTTGAAAGAATAATAATACAAGAAAAACGGTCAATCTCGATATGTCATTCCACTGACAGCACTGCTACGAACACAATCCCATTATGATGCACGCTCGAGCTTTTCCACAGCCATGGCAGCTGCTAAGCATATACAAATTTGTCTTGTCATCCATTTCGATTTGCTCGCCATATTTACATACCATGGATATATATGTGTTCGTATGTGTGTGTGTGTGTTTGTTACAGGATTTTTGTTGCAAGTTATTTGTATCTACCTAAACTGGTATCATTCATTCAAACCCATTTAATCAACACGCGAGCGACGACAGACTTCCTTATACACTTTGTCGGCTTCATTATCATTTCCAAGCAGACAAGCACAGCTAGACAATTGTGCAAGATTGGGCTACAGCAAGCAATCATATGAAGAATAGTATAGCTTCTTTTCGCCAGTGCAGTTGTTCTCGTCATCATCATTTTCATCCGGATATGTCTTATAGCCTTTCGCATAGCATTCTAAATCCGCTTCCTATGTACGTCTTCAACCTCATTTCGATTATTGCCTCTTCGTCTGTTATTGTCGTCCTCTGCCGTGCGACCGCTCTTCCTTCTCATGCACTTGTGCGCTTTCGCCTGCTCATTTCTCCTACACTCACACTCACATCGTCATTACCATTTGCTGTGTGTAAGTTGATTTCCTTTTCGTTTTTCCTCTTCCTTCTCGAACGACTATTTTACGTAGTGCATATTTTTCTGCACTGCCGCATATCCGTTGCACAGCTGGCATATTTTCTCCTTTTTTATTTTTGTTTCTTAATGTTTTTTTCGTTATTTGAATTTTTCTGTTTTTATTTTAGCATCTCCGTTTCCCCTACTGCTATAAACCCTAGGCCGCCAACAAAGAGTTGCAATGACTTATACACTGCAATGCTGCTTCTACTGCTATTACTTGCTGCTGCTGCTGCTGCTGCCACTGCTACCTCTTGCTCAACTCTTTTCACACCGAATTGGTTCTGTCGCATTTATTGTTTTTTTTTTGTTGCTGCTCGCATTAAATTCAAACTTTTACACCTGGCATCCTCATCATCCCCGCCAACAACTCACGAACGCAGCAGTTCTCGCAGCATTTCTTGCTGCTTCTGTCCTCATTGTCGTTGTGACTGGCAGGAGCACAGCTCTTCAATGCAATCCTTTTCAATCCAGGTTCCTCACTTTTCAACACTCAGTCCCTGCTTTTGCAACTCGAACACGTACAAATTCAGTTTTCATACTGTATCGAAATGTAAAATGGATAAATTGCACAAGACAAACGATGCTATGAGAAATAAGCAAAAAAAGATGGAAAAAGAAGGAAAAATCAAAGCTCATTCCTTAGCAAATACTCGAAATGAGAAACGAATGTCATGCTCGACGAAATGGACATTATTGGGTCAGTGAGATTAGAGATTAAAGATAACAGGTGGATTGACAGGGCGGTACGTTTATAAATGAAATGTAGCAGCACGAACTGAGTGAAGATGTGTAGTGATGATATTGATACAGGGACAGTTTACACTTTGGTCTCTGAAAGAGTTTTAGTATATTTAATATCATGCAAATGCACTCATACATAGAGCATTTTTTTACAAGTACCAAGAAAGAGAAAATATAAATACTAAAAGGCAACTGAAAGCAGATACTACAGGCGGCACAAAAATGAAGCTTTAGAAGTACAAATTACATACTAGAAAATTTAGTCTGGCACTTAAAATGGACTTTTGGTGCTTGAGCGTCAGCCAACCTACTCTAAGCATTTGGAATCTTACATACTTCGTTCAATTTAATATCACTAGGATCAACTTTGTTTCCTATGTAGAAAAACTCAACCGTGCCCTTTCTATTTACCATTAATTGAGTCCGTACCAAGAACTCGGATTTACCTTTCATATTCTGCGCCTATTTCTGTAAGAAATCTTTCGAAAAAATTGAAGAAAAAATTTTTCCAGCAAAATCGATTACATTCTTTTCCTAAATCAGACTGTCTCTATGATCTATGTAGTAGTCAGTGATCATAGAACGTTCCGAAATCAGTGCGTTCTTCGTTACTGGAACGACTGGGACTTATATCCGGCCAAAAAGTGCTAATTCCGCAGTGCAAAAATCTGAGAAAAATGGGATTTTCGCAATTAGTAAAGTAGTTAAAAGATTTAGGCGCGCTATTACCAATTCCATATCAAGTGATCCAAGTATTTTGGACATTGCCATAAATTTTCGGAAAATTTATTTATTTGTAAGCTGGTGTGTAATAAGAAGTCAACTGAAACAATTTTGAAAAGGATTTAGTAATTTCGAGATTTATTCAATTTTGAAAATTTTGGTACAGTTTTTTAACATTTCCGTATTTTTTTTTTTTTTTTTGTAGAATAAAACATGTATATGAATGAAAGAATAAATTTTTTTTTTAATATTTATTTTTTGGAAAAATGTATAAAAAAATATTTATTTATTTATTTTTTTGGATTTTTTTTTTATTTTTGGATTTCTTTTATGAAAATATTTTATTTTTTGGAAAACAATTTTTTTATAAAATTATTTGATTTTTTGTAATATTTTGTTTACTTGGTTAAAAAGATCTTTTTATTTCGATGAACCATTTTTGTCGTTTTTGAAAACAAAGCTTAATAAGATTTTTTCTTTTAAAATTTTGTTTCATAAAAATAAAAAAACAAGAAATTGAAATGCCTCTAACCTTCGGGGATCTTTGATGCTGTTGCACCAGATATGTTCTTTTGCGTCAGATAAACTTTATGGTTTGTATTCTTTAGCAATCGCCGTATCCGGTAAAGTAAGCGCGATAAGGTCTTATTAGGTATTCCAGAATCCTGATCCAGGAAACAGCATTCCAATTCTTCTTGAGCGTCAAGTAGGCGCTTGTATAGCTCATAATTGAAACCTGCGGTGCCATTTAGGAATCCTTTAAAATAAATAAATAATTGGCGCGTACACTTCTGTTAGGTATTTGGCCGAGCTCCTCCTCCTATTTGTGGTTTGCGTCTTGATGTTGTTCCACAAATGGAGGGACCTACAGTTTCAAGCCGACTCCGAACGGCAGATATTTTTATGAGAAGCTTTTTCATGGCAGAAATATACTCGGAGGTTTGCCATTGCCTGCCGAGGGGCGACCGCTATTAGAGAAATGTTTTTATTAATTTTGCTTTCACCGAGATTCGAACCAACGACCTCTCTGTGAATTCCGAATGGTAATCACGCACCAACCCATTCGGCTACGGCGGCCGCCGTAGGTCCTTTGACCCATTCAAATATCTAGGCATGTTTCTTAGTTAATTGACCCGCACTCTGATCTTTTATCAGTAGATCCAAAAGATTCACGGAAGAGTGACCAAACCAATTCTTCCGTCTTGCCTTCCATTCTGGATCTATCCTGTCCACTGTAATCTATCCGCGTGTAGTACAATTCTCTTCCTGACTAAGTGCTTGGACTTGTCCAACCCCCCACAAATCTAATCTGATTTAATTTACTCGGATCGCCGTCCTATCCTAAAATTTTGTTTACATGACAAAAACGCAGTTTGATCTTTTACGAAACCTTCTTCGTGCTCTCTGTGGTGCAAGAAAACGTAACCTCATCTCCACACTAAAATCTATTTAAAAAAATTCTAAAATCTTAGTTAACTAACCAGCACTCTGATCGCCGTACTATCCTAAATTTTGTTTGCTTGGCAAAAATTGGAATTGGAGGTTTTAAAAAATCCTCTTCGTGTTCTCTGTATTATTCCACTGACTTCCACCCAATGTCTAGGGATTTGAACAAACTGTCCCCCCAGAGAGTCAGCTGTGGGAGTTGGTCTCAATAAATTTTTGTCACACAAAACTGCTTCCATCTCGGTGATTTACCTGATCCTGTTAGTTCGGAGGTCCACCAACACACACCTCTGAAGGGCTATAAACTCTATTGTTTATGACACCTTTTTAATTTAGATTTATTTGACAGATCCGAAGGAGACAGAGCCAGCTGTAAGAGTTGGTTACGAAAACATCTCGCAGTAAGAAAAGCTCTCTGATATGCAAGAGTTGTAGCCTTGCTGGCACTACGTAAACCTTTTAATGTGTTTCTTTTTATATCTAGCTTTGTTTCAAAGTCTCAGCTAGCTTTGGTAGTTGACTTTTAGCTTCCTTACGACTAAATCTAGATTCCTACGGGTCCACGTGTAACCAAAGGCTTGCGTTACGGCCATGATGTCGTTATTTTTCGCAGATGCTAATCCGGCTTTGGTTATCTATTTCGATGCCAATGTATTTACAAAGCTTAACACTGCTTTAAAGACAACTCAAAGTCAACTTGAAGATCACTTACCAATTCTCTTCATGCCACTACCCATCTCCTTTGCACTCTTGCTAGCTTTCTCCTTCAGAAGCACGATTTAAAGTAGAATACAACTAATACCTGTTTGTTTTTCAAATATTTTAAAATAATCAAAATGAATTCGAAGTAGGTTCCCAATTAATCGCATTTACTTTAGTCTACTTACGCTCGCACTAGAACTCCTTCCAGCTAATTAATAGCTTGTAGCCAAAATAATTAAAGACGCTTAATAAGTTTCGATGTCAGACTGTTTTGCTCGAGCTAAAACTTCAAACTATACCAAATCGCTTTTATAGAAAGTAAAAGCAACAACTATTTACTTGTTTTCTTCTTCCATTAAGCAAAGGTCCTTAGCGTCCATAGTACGCTGCACAGACCAACTTAAAAATGCAGAGGAGGAAAAAATCTACATTATTTCACTGCTTCCACCTAAGAAACTGTCGTTCCACTTCTTCACATGCAAGTGGCATCAACAACGCGCTTCATTACATTTGAAGCGCGTAAATGAGATTTAGCCATTTTTGCTGTCACTTGCCACTTCCTGGCGCCACTGTGACTTCCGGCTCAAGTGGATGTGCAAAACAGGGCGACAGCGCCAATGTTGCTCACGCGCCGAGGGTGCGAGAGGGCGTTGAGTGGCAGACAAGCAAACAGCTTTGTTTTTGGCACTGCGATAAGGCGAGCAAGCAGTAAGCGCAAAGAAATGAGCTTTTTAATGCAGTTGGCATGCGGCAGCCGGAGACACTAAGCAACAGCAAACTGAGGGAAGAAACAAACAAAAAAAAAACAAAAGCAGAAAATACTATATATCACATAATTGAATATTTATTAGCATGAATTTTGCCGTTGCCACTTAGAGCAGAATTTTTATTCACTACGCTTAGCTAGCGCTCCAACTACGTGTATCTGCTAGTTTAATTTTATTTATTTTTTATTCAGTTTGTTGTCATTTTTACTGTTCAAGGCAGCGCAAAAATCTCAGCAATTCGATTTATTTGCCATACCAGTCGCTGCTTCATTAACAGCAAAGTATTTGCAACGTTCGCTCCCGCTCGTCCGACTCTATTTAGTTGTTGTTTCTGGTTTTCGTTTTTTTTTTTGTTTTATTTTTTTGTTTTTTAATCTGCTCAATCTCGTAATCTTGCTGCTTGTTGCATGCACCGTCGCATCATTTGTCGCGCCATTTTTTATGTTGCGCGCACGAACAACGAATGGAAGCTTGGCACTCAGCGTGCGCGCTACTCGTGGCTTGTTTCGTTTCGTCCTGTCGTTTTCTTCTTTGCCGTTTTTACTTTGTGACTTCAACAGCAGCGGCAGTGAAATTGAATTAAAATTTGCATTTTTCAAATGACGCGACGCTGTGCTCTTCATTTTACTTGTCTACTACATTTTTTCAACTGCTATTTTATCTCTGCCTCTATTCATTCACTTTTTCTGCTGCTTTATCTGCTTTTCTACGCTTTTGTTCTTTCAATATACTCGCACATACATACACACACACATACAGACATAACTAATTGGGAGGAAGCTACCGTTAGTCAAGCGCTGGCTTTGATGTGACCAGATAATGGCGTGGCATGGGAAAGGACATTATTAAAATTATCCTGGTAATTCGTTTAATAAAATGTCCGCATTAAAGCTGTCTACTAATTGACTTTCATACCTATCACATGGCGAACAGCGTAAAAATTTACTTAATAGCTGAGAAAATTACGTCTTTTTTTTTTTTTGATTGCATGCCCTTCTGTGCAAGATATGCGCGAAAAAATATCAGAAAACTATTAATGAATGTATTATGAGCAGATTACGAAAACCCTGTAAGTACCTAGCAATAATATTTTTTATCAAATTATTCACAATGTCGATTTCTAGCCAATTGCTTCCAACCTATTGTAAATTAACCTTAATGCTCCCTCTCGATTATCAAGTCCTTTTAAGCCATGTAAAACAAGTTACGCACTTAATGAAGCATTTCGATCCTGATGCCTAAACTTTAGCTCTGACGCCAGCACATCTCAAAGGTGCTCGAACCCGCTTTTAGCTGACTAAATACCCATCACGAAATCAATTACTTCAACGCCATTGCTTTTTGCTCTTAACTTCCAACTCCTTTTTTCTCTTAACTTTTACCTCCTCCTCAATAGTTTTAGACATTCAAGGCGCTAATAGTTTTGTCATCATCATCGCCACCTTCGCATTCGTGATTTATATGAAAATTGGCCAAAGTAAAATTTTTCTTCGTTCAGCCCATTTAAATACTTGCCCTTATCTCTATTAATTCGTACTCCTACGAGTTCTTCTCATATAAACCTCTTTGCGAAATTATAAACACACACGTATTTTTGTACAAAAATACAGGGTGAACGATATGAAGTGTTACCAACTTTACACTGCTTGTATCTGGAAAACAGCTCATGACATCAACGTCAAAATTGTTCTAATGACAGTTCAATATATTGTTTATAAGCCATCAAAAGCATTTGCGTCTCAGTTTTTTGATTTTTTTTTGCTGTGATGGAATTCAAACGTAATAGTGAGATTGCGTTATATTTGGCTGGAAAATCACAACCAGCCATTGTTCGTGAGCTCAGTCACCTCAAAGTGAATAAAATATTTGTTTATCGCACTATAAAACGTTACAATTATACTGGTAGCATTGCAAAACGCTATGGAGGTGGACCAAAAAAAAACGCAACATCGCCAGAACTGGTTCGGAAAGTGAAGGCTCGACTTGAACGAAATCCACGTCGAAGTGGAAGAAAAATGGCCAAAGAACTGAAAATATCGCAAGACAGTATTCGACACATATTGAAAAAAGAGCTCAAGGTCAAGGCTTACAAGTTCCAAAAAGCACACGATCTTTCACCCCAGCAAAAAAAAAGATCCGTGCGAAAGAGCAAAGGAGTTGTTGCGCTTGTACGAACGTGGCGAATTTCCTAACATTGTGTTTTCTGATGAAAAAAATGTCCCAATTGAGCAGTTCATAAACATTCAAAACGATCGTGTTTACTTGACCGGACGCTCATACGAGAATTTGAGTCTACGTATGGTCACTCGAAGCAATTTCCTATCGCAAGTAATGGTTTGGGCCGCAGTGACCGCTGATGGACGCTTTCCAATCGTTTTTATCGAGCCTGGTGTCAAAGTGAATGCGACTTATTATCGGGAATATGTTTTAGAAGCTGCTTTAGAGCCGTGGACACGCAGTATGCCAGTATGGATGCGCTGAAAAAAGCGATTATACGAGAATGGGCCAAAATACATTAAGATCACATTCGTGCAGCATGCAACCCAGGTTTTGACCGTTCGAAGGCTATAGTCAAGGCAAAAGGTGGTCATATCGAGCAAAAGTGAATATATGTTAAAATTGTAATCATTTTTCAACAATTTTGTATTTGAAATCAATAAAAACTAATTTCACACAAAAAAGTTATGTGTTTTGAATAGGTAACACTTCTTATCGTTCACCCTGTAGAGTTCATATTACAGCAAAAGCTTAATAAAAAAAATACATTTCATATTACAATAAAAACTTTTTATGTAACCCAAAGTTTCAAGCTTTGTACAAAATATTTAGAAATTGCATGAAAACTTTGAACTTTTAATTAGAATTTTTCTGGATATGCGGTTTTATAGCGTTTTGGATTCTTAGTAATAGTTATAACAAAGTGCAAGCTTCAAGTGAGCAAAAATTGCCATTAATGTTGATTTTTTTTTCTTTGAGGTGTCACGCCTTTTCGTCCATACAAAGTGCATGCACGATTTTTTTTATGTAGAAGAAAAGCGCTGATCTTTTTGTTATCAAAGACTAAAAACTATAGGACTATAGAATATAAAATTCTCTTGATTCTTTTAAAATCTTTAAGATTTATAGTCTTAATTAAACGAAGCAAGGTTCATCTCTACCTAATCCTTGGTCAGAAGGGTTTTGGACGGTTGTATCTTGCCTTGAAGTTAATCCGCTCTGAAAATTTCCTCCATTAATCTGTAATTGGGAATCCAAAAAAGTTAATACTTAAGCGCTAAGCAGTCTCGTTAGGCGACTTGGGACATTCATTTAAAGCTTTCGGCTAAATAGTATTCAAATTAAGTATGTACTACAGGCACTGCTAGGATCTGAAATTTGAACTCTTTAGGCTAGTTAATCGTTGAGCAGCCCAATAAGGCCACTATACCTCATCGAAATCTTTTTTTCGGGTATTATTTAGAACTTCAAACCCGACTGGCGAACTCATCATCAATTCCTGGAAAGAACTCGTGGCCCTAAATAACTTCTAGCCTCCAGCGATTTATTTAGAGCGAGACCCTGGCAGACATGAGTACATTTTACCTATCGCCAAATGCTACATATAACCCTGGCTAAAACTTTGCCCCGTCATGCGAGTATGTTTAACGAAACAATCGGACAATTCACTTGGCAATATTTTGCTAGAGTGCTGAACCAAGTGGGAGTTAATGACTGTTGGCATAAAAGGAAAGTTAATCTGGAAGAGGATGTAATTTCGCATCTTCCATAGATGTAATGAACATAACCCTTCGGATTCCTATAGTTTCTACCAAAGAGAAACGACCCTTTGTTAGAGAGTAGAAGTCAGCGGTATTTTAACTCACTTTCGAGTCCCAGAGGAAAGTCGCTGTCCTTTCAAACTAAAGTTTTCGCAAATGGCAAGTAGTATTTTTTTCAGCTTCCATAACATTAGAGTGGTATACTCAACGGCATTTTGGAATAGTTAAGCAAATTAGGATGCATTTCTACACTCCTTTCGTCTGTCATATAGAGAAAAGTGAATAACCCTCGGATGAAAGTAAGAATTCATACTTCTTTCTGGTGGCGGTTAATATATTTTAAAAGAGAAAGTATTGTTCGAAAATTCATCGACACAGCCCTTTAACCCTAACTCGACCTCTTTTCTTAGGAGACAGCCTGCGTACCGAAATGCCCTGAAAATCTTCAAATAATGCACATACTTATACATCTGAATACCCGAAAAAGCTACCGCCTTAGAAATCCTCCAATCCTTACCACTCTTCCACATTGAAACGCAAATGGGCGGTATAGCAAAAATTTTCAATTAAAATATGTGAAACTTGGGTGGCCAAAGGAATTGTTGCTGGTTTCGCTTAGAGTTAGAATCAACTATTTTGTTTTTGCATGCCGTTGCTATTGTTTTTGTAAATGTTAAGCTACTGTTGCACTGTTTTCATTTGGCAAACTATTTTCAACATTTGGCATTTCGCATTTTCATACGCGTGTACACGTGAGGAACACTATTGGATAAGAGTACAGTAGGAATGGCAATCCCGAAATTTCGGGATCCCGAAAATGATCAAAAATCCCGAGATGATTTGATATGTCTATTTTATTAATTATGATGAGATGATTTGATTTGTCTATTTTATTAATTATTTTCAAGCTAAAATGCAGGCAAATTTTGGACCCTTATTGGTGGTTTTTTGTCAAAACAGTTATTAAAAAATTAGGAGAAATTTTTTTCGTCTAATTAATGTTCCCAATCTTAAATTTACATAAATAGATCTAGATTCAAATGTACTTATGAGGCTAATTTCTGTCTTATAAAGTTGAAACTTACTTTTCTCAATTTTTAGGATATTTTTTTCTTCATGTTAATATCCCAATACGGTATACTAAAATATTTCTGCTTCTTAGCAAAAAAAAAGTAATTTTTAGTTTCAAACAGAATTTTTGAAAGTTATATTCCGGTACGTATCTCAGGATTCCGATATCGTCCTGAAAATCGCTGAATCCCGATATCACCCATCACTCTTCGCATATTAGAATACTGGCATAAGCGCTTAAGTAGATACGTTTGTGCCAACAATAATAAACGCAGATAAATAACAACTAACTGGCCAATGAACACACACTGATAACAACAAACAATGCACCGTTATATTATGCTGTGAATAAATTATCTTTAAAATGACATGACAAAGTATCGCTTGGATAACGAAAGCACACACACATTCCTATGTACATACACACTAACAACTGATATACCTATGCTGGGCCGTAGCTAAATAGACTCAATTGCGCCTGTGCATTCGCGCCGTGATTCAGCTGGTCATTCGATCGTTTATTATGCACGTCACAAAAAGCAACAAAAAATTTTCGAAAAATACATAAGAATAACAAAATCGAATGCTAACTATATTTGAACGCCGCTAATGTATGCCGAAGTGGCAGATCGAATGTTTTTTTGGTCAACGTCTGTATATTTATCTGCGTGGTTAGGCTTTTGTTTTTTTATCGTGTGTTTTCCGTATTTTGTGATTTTTATCGACAATTTTGATAGCTTAAAATTAAAGTTTTTTTGTAGCTACTCGTCGCTATTTTTGTGGCGCATTTGTTAGTTTTCACAGTATTCTATTTTGCTGTTTGATTTACGCCGAATGCGCTTTGGTTTTGTTTATAAGAAAAAATTCGTATAGACAAATTGTTGGATTGGTCATAAAAAAGCATTATATAAGTATGTACGTATGTATGTACCTATGTAGAAGTATTAATAAATTGCCTAAAAGCACATCAAAATGAATTTAGTTAATCAAAAATAAAAAAAAGCTAATGGCGTTAAATTTTTTCAACAAAAATATTCGGGCAAAAAGTTAGGCGGCAAAAATATTTAAGCACTCATACAAAAATTTCCACATCGCTTAATTTTAAACCAACAAACAAACTACTAAGGGCGAGGGCAATGCCTTAGCAAAACATAAATATTTTTACTTTAATAATAATGATTGACTGGCGCATACAATGTAGGACCAAATCTTAATTAATTTTATTTTAAAAGTTGCCGCGTATACCTTTTTTGAGTGTTTGGCCGAGCTCCTCCTCCTATTTGTGGCGTGCGTCTTGATGTTGTTCCACAAATGGAGGGACCTACAATTTCAAGCCGATTCCGAACGGCAGATATTTTTATGAGGAGCTTTTTCATGGCAGAAATACACTCGGAGGTTTACCATTGCCTGCCGAGGGACGACCGCTATTAGAAAAAACCTTTCCTACATTTTGGTCTCTCACCGAGATTCGAACCAACGCTCTCTCTCTGAAGTCCACAGCTTAATTACACGCATGAAAACTTGATTTTGAAAAATATGAAGTTTTTCTGCAATGTAAAAAATTTCTTTTCATTTTTGAACACTACCCCATTTTCTAAAAAAGAGTAATGATTTTGAGATTAATTCAACGTTGATTATTTTTGTATAAAATTTTTGAAAATAAAAAATCTTCGTTTATTTTAAACGTTTTTAAACATTTTTGTTTTAATTTTTGAGGATAAAATATACTTAAAAAAAACAAATTTCGAAATATTTTGTATTTTTAATGGAAAAAATCTGTTTTTGTTTTTTGAGAAAAAAAAATTTTTTTTGGTAAAAAATTAATGTTCATTTTTGAAAACCATCAAATTGTTTAAAGAGGATCAATGATTTTAAGATTTATTCAGAGTTGGAAATATTTGTAAGAAAATTTTTAAAGCGAAATATAATTTCGGTTACTTTAAACGATTTTATGCATTTTTGTTTTATTTATGTAGGATAGAAAACTTAAAACAAAAGATTTGAAAAAATTCTATATATTTGATGGAAACAATTCAGTTTTTGTTTTTGAGAATTTTTTTTTGGTGAAAAATGTATTTTTAATTTTGAAAACCACTTAATTTTTTGAAAAAGTTCATGATGTCGAACTTTATTGCAAGCTGATAGTTTTTAAAAAATAAAATATCTTCGGGTTTTTTCAACGTTTACTTTTCCCACTACAGAATTTTTGTTTTAATTTATTAGGATAAGACTATAATATTAAACCATAAAAGATTTGCAATAGAATTCTATATTTGTGATGGAAAAAATTCTGTACTTGTTTTTTCAGATAAATTTTTTTGGTAAAAAATATTATTTACCAATACTTGAAAACTACCCTCCATAGATTTTTCAATTTTAATTTTATTAGGAGCTAAAATATATACTCATAATCCAAGAAAATGACAATAAAAACATCCGCCTCATAATTAATTTTATTTAATTTTTTCATTTATAGCTTAGACTATGCTCATTAATACCTGAACAGTCGATAATAATGGGAGTTTTTAAGATAGAAATATACTTTGTAAAAATTGCATTTACATTATTGAAAACTACCCGTCTTAGATTTTTTAAATTTTTTTCATTAATAGCTGGGACTATGCTTAACGAGTGCTTGTTTAACGAGTGACTAATTTTTCTTTATCCTAACTATTCATAGATACATGCATATCTACATACGTATTATATACGTATATATTATCTCATAAGCACATTGCCTCTGTATATTTTCGTGTCACTTTGTCCATATGTGTGTCCTATGACTGCTCCAAATTTGTAAGTAATAACGCTTTGTAACTTTTTTGCCTGCCTTTTTTCGTACAAAGCGGTCGTTCATTGTTCAAAGTGATATTTTTCAAACTGTAACACTAATCGAAAAACTATTAGCGACAATACGTTTTTGGGTGCATGTGGACTACAGAGGCTTGTAGACGTACATATGTGCATACATAGATTTGTGCTATAGAATTCCTACGTATGTGCATACCTATTACTTCATTTATCTTGGCTTGTCTGAAATTTTCTTTGTCTAATTTTGCAGCCAAAGACCAAAAGTGAACTGTACGTGGGCAACTCGGCAGAGAATGTGAAAAAAATTAAAAAAAAATTGCAGGTGACTCATTTAGTTGGAATATCATATAAATTTCGTGGTCCATTCTCTGACGCTTTCCATTGCTCAAAATAGAGATTATTTATTTCCAGGCGATATTTTTATTATTTTTATTCATTAAGCCTCCCAAATCTGCATAATTATATATGAATTTATTGATGTACATAATCCAGCCGCTATCCGAGTCACCCTTCCAAAACCGTCTTTCTTTTATTAAGGTTCAAGTATAGCTTACCAAGGTTTTAATTTTGCCTAGAGACAGACGCCGCAATCGTGGAGCAGTTCTAATTCTCTCTCTCACAAATAATCTTTTAAAGAATTCTTAATTCTTGGAAAGTAAGTCCAACTCTGCAAATGAGTTTACTTTACTTTCAAATTAGATATGCAGACGCCACCCACTTCAAAGTCATTAAACGTAAACACTGATTGCCTATCTAGGCACTCGAAAAAATAGTCTTCAATAAATCTCAAAAAGTAATCTTCGAAGTGTGAGGCTTTCGCACTGAAACTAATGCACAACATCTGCCTCTTTATTATGTCTACAGCTGCTACAGTAATGGTTGTGCGAAGCTTCGAACTTAACCCATAGACTTTAATAGTCTGGTATCCTGTTAATATTCTTTTGAGAAAGCATATGACCGTCTCTGTTTGTTCCGTATTCTTTGTGCCTCCAGTGTTGTCCAAAGTGAATGATATACTCTGATGGTGTTCAGATTAGTGCACATGATGCTAAATGTTGTTGTAAATTTCATCTCAACTTGTGAAAAAGCAAACCAGGAATTTCTTGTAAGCTTGAACTCGATTGCACGAACTTTGACTACCACACTTATCTGCTTCCTCATTGCGCGAAACCCCACTATGTCCTGGCGCAGAGTGCAAATTGGTGTTATGCTTTCGAAGAGTTTGAAAAGGTCTTGAACACCAGCTTTGTCCACATGCCAATTGCTTAGATATCTGTTTTAAAAATTCATCCAGTTATCTCCTTATTAGGATTATTGAGCAAAGATCCGAAACTCTGTTTCTAGATTAGTAGATAAGATTAATATTTCGAACTATAGCGAGTTTCTAGAAACTCTTTCCGAAGTTGTGGCCATTTAATCGCTGAGGGCCATCCGCTCCCAAACTAAGCTGAGCCAACGGGAGAGAGATTGGCCATTGGCGTTCATTCCCAACCGCTGTGCACAGCAGTTGGGAGAATATTTAAGTCTTGAAATATCGGTTTAACAGTAACGAAGTGAAGCCGCTGTTTTTGTCTCAACACATTCAGGCCTGCTTGACAGGTAGAAATACTGTCGCCCAATAAGAAACAAAGAGTACGGATTTGTTACAAACAAACAGCCACTGCTTGGCTTTCAGTTCTATGCGCCTTTCGATGCTTCTAAGTAAGTCTTTTATGTAAGTGCAGTATAGGTGGTAGTCTTGGTCAGTTCGGTCTAGTCTTATGCATCCCTTTCGCTTTCAATGCAGTCGATGGTACCAGTTAACCAAATGTTGCCTCGAAAAGTAGTTGAAATATGGAAGCACTGCACTTGATATGCCGGGACTCAGTTTCTTAAGAATTGTCGCGCTACTGACTACACAACCTCCCAAAGGAACGAAAGGGTTAAAGGGCATCACGGGACATCAGGCGCGCAAACTTGGCGCAAATGTTAGCCGAAAAAAAAATTTAAGGAATAAAATTCAACAAACAGGGTAATCCTCGAATATTTGGCATAAGAACCCTATAAATATATATATACATACATATATACACAAAGGGTTTTCAAATAAGAGGTGTTATTTTGATATTCAAAGAAAAATAATATTTGTTAATATAAATGATCGGATATTTCTTTCATTATAAACAGGAAGGTATGATGTTAATAGTGGAAAATAACATCAGGCAAATGACCACTACGTCCACGCTCACAGGACAAAATCCTTTTCATGAGATTTTTCATAACCGAATTGCAAAGTGGCTGCACTATGTCCTCGATAGCCTCACGAATTCCGTCTTTGTGGTCTTGAATCGACCCTGGGCTGTTGGCGTATACCTTCTCTATCACGTGGCCCCAAAGAAAAAAGTCACAAGGTGTTAAATCGCAAGATCCCGGTGGCCAATCGTGATCCCCACTTTGAGAGATAACACGGTCCGGAAACGTTTCCCGTAAAAGGTCAATGGTTTCGTTGCTTATGTGGGACGTAGCGCCGTTTTGTTGGAAATAAACGGTACCAATACCATCCAATTTGGGCCATAAAAACGTTAATCATCTCTCGATCTCGATGATCTATTCAAAATAGCACCTATCATCATTGGAAAGCTCTTTACATGGGTGTAAATTCCACATGCTTTGCGGCACTTTAACTTTTTACGATATTCGCAATATTTTTCATACTACATTTTTTTCGTTAAATTTTTATAAAAATATAATTCATTATATATCAAAAAACTTCTAAGTTAAAGTTCCGCGTTTTGTGAAATATCCAAAAAAATTTTACAATTTCAATAAATTATATTACAAATTTTTCACTTTTAAATTTTCGGATTTTTAAAAAATTTAGAAAACTTCTTGGTATGCAGTTTCATTCCTCATTCAGTTTAACATTAATAAAATGCAAGTTTCAAGTCATTCAAAAATCTCGTTGATTTATGACAATCTTTTTTTTTGCATGCGATGTTGAGCTTTTCCTTCCATACAAATGTCTTCCGCACATTGCAAAGGTGAGTAGATTTAATTATCTGCGCACAAATGTACACACATACACATGTTTATCTAACGAAAATCGCACTCCGAGCTATAAATAATTTTTACATATCTATTTATAAACGAAACTGTGTCAACATAATTCAGTTGTCACTCGAACTGGAGATCAGTCGGCTCTGATTTTGGTCACTCCCTTGGATACGTACCAAAACCGACACTAAATACTATGACATTTTTATCGTGCAGCACTTTGCCGTCACAGCAATTTCCTTTACACATTTTTCTCCAACTAAAACAATAAAAATACCACAAAAAATCGCTTTGAGATTTGTCAATTTATCTAACAACGCGCTATTGTTTTAAGAGCTAAAAATAAAAAAAATTATAAAAAAATGGAAAGCAAAAAGCAGCATTGTAGTAAAAATGTAGTAGGAATTGAAAATCAACAAAATTGTAACGTTGACCGCCGTGAACCGAAACAAATTTTGAAGCGCGCAAGCATAGCCAGGCGGTGGGTTGTGCGACGAGAACCTACAGCGAGCAGTAGGGGAGGGGCAGTGCATAGGGCAATCGCTGACATGCATTTGGACGGACAATCAGTGGACAAGAAATGACAAATGATTTGAAATTTATTTGTTCTCCATGGTTTTTGGAGTTTGGCTACCGCCGCCGCTTTTGTACTACGGGTTGTTGTTGACTTTTTTAGTTTTATGTAGTTCCCGCCATTGATTTTTAGCGCAACTGCAACTGCAATTGTCTGCAATCGGCTGTTATGCTGCAGGCAGCCATGGAAGTTTCAGCTTTTGTCACCCGCTCCTCCACCGCTCTCCAATTGCCACTCACTCGCTGTTGCACCTCCTCACCCACCACTGCATTGGTTTTGAATTGTTTGCGCACATAAATTTCTTGAACTTTTCTCTCCGCCACCGATCGCTAGCCGCTGGCTATTGGACACTTTTTTTTTTTTTTTTTATTATTTTGGAATCAATGGAAGTCTGCATTTTAGTGTTGCCGGCTGCACAAAATTGTCGCTGTTTGTGCCACAGCTGTTTTGTGTTGCTGCATAGCATTTGCCCTACTCACGCTTTCATAGCTATTTTATTGTTGTTTTTTTTATTACATATGCATTCTTATATTGTTTGTTGGGTTTTTCTTGTAATTTTTTTGCTTGTCTTTTTTTCTTTACTGCCACTCCAGCTTTTCTTCTCCAAAATTTTGTCGCATTGTTTGGCGCCGATAAGTTGTTGATAAGCTCAGCTCAAGCATATGTTCATTGGGCACAGATACATATACATGTGCGCACACATGCATATTCATACACACATATTACCACTTATCCAATTCAGTAGCGGCCAGGGCTAGGGTGGCTGCGGGTACTCCCTAGCACTGCCGTTTAAGTGAAAGCGCTTAGCGCTGGTCTTTTGTGATTTTAGTTTCACACGGATTTAAAAAAAAATGTTTTTCCTAGCTATTATCAGTTTTTGAGATTTATCAGTCATATAAATCGGTTTACAATTACTACCGTTTTTCGTAAGAAAAGTGAATTTGAGGTTTTACTTTTACTTTCCACTGAAGTAATGAATATGTAATTCTTGACAAAGGCTTTTCCTTATGAATTATTCCGTTTTGAAAAGCAAACTCAATCAATCAGTCTTATTGTACATACAAACATATTTACATGCGCGTGTGTGTGGAAGTGCGAATGAGATTAATTTGATCTTACTGTCTACTATTTTGTTCAACCGACTTAACGGCTTTATTTGAAAAATGTTCATACTAAATTTATTTATAAATAAAGCTGAAAACTTTTTTCATATCTCTTCAAGCTTTCTTTTTAAGAAAAAACAAATCCGAAAAACGGCTATCAAAGCCATACAAATTTTTTCAACTCTAACAGGAGTTTTTTTTTCAGAAAGTGGGTGCCCCATAGCTTCTGGCTATCAAAATCCCTTGACAAAATCACCCCGAAATCTAAACATGCGCAATGAGTGACACTTTAGTACCGATTTGGGAGTAGTTAGGGCACTGATGTTTTTAAGAACTGCAGCTGGAAACACCATTTTGGTTGCAGAGGAATAATAGGCGATATTTTGTATACTGAAATTGAAGATATGAGCTCCAATTCGAGCTCATTAGTTTCACGAGGATGAGGCGTTATGTTGCATAGTCCATCAAATAGAAGATCTATGAGGCATTACCATCAGCAATCCTGCCGTCTTAGCGATGTAAATTGACTGCCTAGGAGCTGCGATTACGACTCATTTCCTTCTTTTTGGATTGACATTGAAAATTACTTTTATGCGGATAATAAAGAAGGCACTCAGAAACTTGAAGCGAACATCTTACGAGCTAATCTGGTATGTATAAGTTCCTATGGTTCCGCGAGGGCACAAAGGGTCAGGTCTGATAAAGACTTAGAAAATGCAAATATGGTGTAGCGAAATTAGATTGACGAGAGAAAGACTGCAGAGCCCGCTAAGGCACACATTTGCATGAAATTATATTCCACAATTAGGCGAAAGTAGGTTAGGTTAGCCAAGTTGCTTATGTAAGGCAAGATACTCGGTGGCCCATTGTCATACCTGCATGTGATTTTCATCCCCAAGTAAATTATTCGGTTGGGGAATAAGTTCGTAGCGTTTTTACCGACGCCTTTTATTCAAAAATAAAAAAAACAATATTTATATAAATAAGTTCTTCTTCTTAATTGGCGCGATAACCGCTTACGCGATTTTGGCCGAGTTTAACAAAGCGCGCCAGTCGTTTCTTTCTCGTGCTAACCAACGCCGATTGGACACACCAAGTGAAGCCAAGTCCTTCTCCACCTGATCTTTCCAAACGCAGAGGAGGCCTTCTTCTTCCTCTGCTACCACCAGCTGGTACCGCATCGAATACTTTCAAAGCCGGAGCGTTTGTATCGATTCGGATGTTGTCATCGTCCAAGCTTCTGCGCCATACGTCAGGACGGGCATGATGAGAGTCTTGTAGAGTGTTAGTTTTGTTCGTCGAGAGATGACTTTACTGCTCAGTTGGATTTCAAGGCTGACATTGTTATCGGTGTTAATGCTGGTTCCTAAATAAACGAAGTCTTGTTTGTTGAAGCCGGTCCGCCAAAAATCATCTGATCTGGTGTCGAAGAACTTGTTGAGCCAGTTTTTAAGGACCTCTTTATTATCGAAGGTAGCGCCTTACATATGGCTTGACAGGAAGCGGGAAAGATGGTAATCGGTCGGCGCTAGGTTTGGAGAATACGGCGGATGTTTAAAGGCTTCCCATTCGAGCTCTTGGAGTGCGGCTTTGAAGGCTTGTGCAACATGGGGTCTAGCGTTATCGTAAAGTAGTATGAATTGACCATGTCGATCAGTTATTTTCAGCCGAATAGCCTCATTCACGCGGTGTAGCTGGGCAATTTAGAGCTTCTTGTTGACCGTGGCATTCTTATCGAGCATTTCTCAGTCACACCAAGCTCATATCATTATTTTCTTTGGATGAAAACCTGACTTGACTCTCGGCTTTGATTCCAGAAGCCACCAACTCCTTTCTTTGCTTCATATTGATGTATAGACACCACTTCCCATCTCCCGTGACGATTTGGTACAAAAAGCGCTGTTTATGAAAGCGTGTTGCTCGATAGCAGGCGAGATGCTGAGAAGCAATTTGAAGGCGACTTCTTTGTTTTTTCGTTGAGCCCGTGAGGCACCCAGGCTCCCAATTTTCCGGTAACTCCCAATGAATGAAGGTGATTGACAATCGTTTTATGATCGAAGTTTATTTTTTCAAAAGTGATTTGAGACATTCTTCATCGAATTCCGAAGGCCTTCCGCTGCGGGACGTATCATCGTCATCAAACTCGCCATTTTTGAACTATGCAAACCATTTCCGTGCGGTAGACTCTCCTACCTTCTCCATACACGTCGCAAATGTCCCGGGCTGCTTTGGTAGCTTTTTGACATCGATGAAAAGCATAGAAGAGCAGGAGTCGAAAATGTTGGTTTTTGCCTCCAGGGTATTCCATTTCTAAGCCCCAAAACTAATAAAAAATGTAATAACTCAAAAATACAAATAACATAGTTTTGAGTAGAAAGAGTTATATCGTATAAATATTTACCCTTTGACTACACAGCAAACAAATCTTTACAAAATAAAAGAAAATACAAGAACGCTATGAACTTATTCTCCATCGCAATATATACTCGTATATGTATATATATATATATAATTGGCGCTTACACTTCTTTCGGTGTTTGGCCAAGATCCTCCTTATAAGTCTAATAAAAGTCCTTCTAAAAAGCTGTCCATTTGTTTCGTACATTGCCAATGTTGCTTTAAGAAACTCAGAAATTACACCGAAAACGCATACGCAGACCCACTGTAGAATAAAATTTTACTCGTAAAACACGAGTTTATCGCATGTTGATTGAAGACAAAGACATTGTATGCAGAATATGGCACAAACTTAATGCAACAAACAAAAACAAAAATTGTTGAACCAGGTAGCCACATGAAAAGCGAAGCAGAGAGACCAAAATTGCAGTGGGTGGTACGAAAAATTAATTACAAATTGTCAACAAAATTCACACATACAATGAAGGCCTTGAGTGCGTCAGCATGAAATGAACTCAGTGAATGCGAATATATGGATCAAATGAGGTACAGAGGAGACAAAGCGAAGGCAAAATGACCAGAGCCCAGCCCTGCAAATTAACTTCGATTTAAGTGACAAACAGGAGCTGACAAACAGGACAAATGCGAGTGCATGCGGAGAGAATGTACAGATATATACATATTTATGGATGTAATGGTTGTGTGTGTGTGTGCGGATACACTGCACAGCAAAAGAATATAAACAGAAAAAGAGCGTAGCGCCACAACAATGAGTGTTGCACGCTGTGTTGCCGCACATGAAGTGGCATGCCACACGAAGCATATACACATATGCATACAAACACAGCCATGCAGGCACTTGTGTTGTTGTAGAAATAAATGCAAAGAAAGAAAAATTAAATTTCATAACACTACCTTGAAGCCGCAGGGATGTACTTATATGCATATGTGTATGTATGTGTATACACATAAACATATCTCTACAAGTATGCGTGTGCACACACCACGAAAGAGGAACATCCACATGTGCTGCTGCTTGTGAAAAACCTGCACTCTAGCAATGCAACATGTTGCGCGTGTTGCATGCTGCTGCTGCAATTCTTGTTGCTAGCATGCAATAAAGAATTGTCATGGCAGTACAACAACAAATTGGATGAGCGATAACTGTTCCGGGTAGCAGAAGCACAGCGTAGTCGAGCGTAAAGGCAGCAAGGCAATCGAACAGACAGACAGCCACACAATCGGACAGCCGGACACTGGCACTTTGAGCGCCAGACAAATGTATGATGTGCACCAAGCAAATGAATGTTGCTTTTGTTGTTGCCATTACTAGCTTATTGCATGCAAAAATGCATAACGTTTTTGTTTGTTGCTCATTTTCCGTTTCCGGCAATATCCACTTCATTCACTTACTCTCACTTCCTTGCAAACGGACACATACATGCGCATACTTACACACACACGAAGCCATATCTACTTTTAATTTCGTAATTATTCGGACACGAATTCTCTACAAACACATCCACATATAGGTACATGCGTATGTATGTATGCGTATAACAAGCTGGGAGAACAAGCGGGGAAAACCGCAACCAACAGCGCAACAGCTACAAATTAAGGCTGGCATTGTTTTCCAAAAAGAAGATATGCACACATTTTTTTGGATATGTGAATTGTATGCAGCAGACGTAATTGCAGATGTGCGTGGAAATTCAAAGAAATTGTATAATTTAAATTTATAATAAATAAAAAAGTATGTTCTTTTCATGCTGAAAAGTTGTTAGATAGCAGTAAATTACTAAACACTCTTTAATTCTTTTTTTTGGAAATTTAAAACTGAATTACATAATTTCGATAAGAAGCAAAAGAGTAGTTGTTGTTGTTAGAAGTGGTTAAATATATCCACTGAAATAATACTAATAAGTGAGCAGCACCGTTTTACTACCACTGTCTCGTGTGATGATATCTTTTTTTTTTTTTTGTTTCCAAGTTAGATCCATTTAGTGCGGTTCAACAACAAATCCTTTATCTCGAGTAGTGGCAAAGACTTTCCTTCGCACCTTCCGCTTGACAGCTTCTGCAGATGGGATTGAAGGGGAGGTTGCGTCTAGGTGTATGCTCCCCTACTTTCCAATGACCTGTAAGGGTTGCAGTGATGCGTGAGATGTTTGGTCGAGAACATCCTAACAGGTGATTCGTCCTTGGGATTTTGTATGACGGTCATGTGTTTTTTGTTGTAATACATTTAGTTATTTGAGTCCATCTTCTTTCGGCTAAAGCATGATATGTGAAGCAATGGATGCTTTTATTATGTTTAGTGGGGTGGAGACTGCCACCGCATCTGCTAAGTCTGGTGTCGAACCTTTTCTTGCTAGCTCATCTCATTACCCTGTATGTTCCTATGACCGGGAACTCATTTCAGAGTTATTTCAAACCAATTTCCAAGCAATTCCAGCTCCTCTCTACACTGTAAGACTATTTTGAATGAAATGGAGTTGAAGTCTAAGGCCTTTATAGCTGTTTGACTGTCTGAGAGGATAGCTACTCTTGCACCAACTTCCTTGTACAGCTTTAGTGATTTGCATGCTTCTCTGATCGCTAAAAGTTCTACCTGGAACACGCTGGCACAGTCAGGAAGACGAATTGACTGAGCTAGGTTCAGTGGCTCCGAATGGAAGCCAGCTCCCGCACCGCAGTTCATCTTAGAACTATCGATATAGATTTCAATATCGTATCTTCCAGATCACTTTCCCTTTGCTCCATTCGGCTCTCGGGGGAAAACTCACCGTAAAGTCTTTCTTGAAGTTAAGGTCGGGGACTGTGTGGTCTGATCTGTTTTTGAGCAGCGAGGATCCCTGTAAGAGGACCTTACTGTGATCGTACGACCTTGTTGTCCAGCTTCCTATGTCTCTGAGTTGTCGTCTCAGAGTAGTAATGGAATAATTAAAAAAGTCATGCATTAATAAAAAAAAATTAAATAACATATGGGTAAGACTCCGTCAGAAAATATGAGATTTGCAAGTGGTCTTTCGATTTCTTTGAAACTTTGGGAAATATTAGTTCTAGGTATTTTTAATTTGATGTTTAAATTCTTTTTTAAATATTTAGCTTTTTTATTTCTCATTTTTAAATTAAACAAAATGTATTGTTTCTACAATTGTTATTTTTAAAATATTTATTCTAAGATTTTTAATTTTAAAATATTTGTTCTAAAATTAAAAAAAATTTAAATTCATCTTCAAATAAAAGAACGACCTTCACGCAAAATAAATGGTTCTTTAACAAAGCGTTTTTTTGATTTCATTTTTTTTTATTCTTTCAACATTTAAATTAGTAAATTTGAACCTTTTCACTTTTTAATTTTTTTTTTTTCAATATTATTGAAAATAAATTTAATTATTATCATCAGCTTACATTGTTTTTTGCATTTAAACCATTTTTTAATAAATAAAACATCATCATAATCGCTTCATATTTGAAATAAAGGAAAAAAATTACACAAATATTATTTTGCCAACCGCCTCAAGTTGCCTTCAAAGTGGCCTTTTCTAGTTAAAATTATTTATAATAAATTATTTTTTTTTTAGTTTTAAATATATATTTTTTTGTAAAATAAAATTTTATTTAAACATATAAAACGGGGAAAAACTTAAATTTAGTAAAATAAAATTTTATTTAAATAAAAGTTAAATATTAAGATTAAAAGTTAAAATATTAAATTTAGTAAAATAAAATTTTATTTAAATAAAAGTTAAATATTAAGTTTCAAATTAAGTTAAATATTAAGTCTTAAATTTAAGCTTTATTTAAATAAAATTGTATTTTAAATAAACAATCATGTTTAATACTTCCATTATTAGATGGAAATGATTTCTTTTATTTTCGAATTTTATTATTAATAAACCACTACAAATCTCATTTTTACTTTAGTTGAAAAAATTCGGAAATTTGTTGAATTTTTATTTTTATTTTTGCTAATGAAACAAGAGCGTAAATCCCTTTCCTTTAACCATCTCACCTATTTGCGTCCAACAGACTCATGCCACAACTCTTGCACCATTTGACAACGCATATTTGCAATATTCGAACGTAATGCAGGGTTGCAATTACTTTACCTTTGCTTGCTATTTGCAACAAAGACGGAGCAGCAGCTTTTCTTTGAAACTTCCCATTTTGATTGTGCTTGTTGTTGTAATTGCAAATTTTCATAGAAATAATGTAATAATCCCGAGCATGTCACATCTCACTGTACATATACACAAACCGACTTGCGTACTTGGATGTGTTAAAAATTTCCAATTCGAAACTTTCACATTTTTTAAAATTTGTTCGACGTTGATTTTTCGTTGTCGCCACCATCGACTATGCAGTGTTTCAGTCGCGCGCTGTTAACTTTTCAGGCAAATATCTCGTGTTGCAAGGAAATTGAGTTTTCATAAATTCTTCTTCGGCTGAGTGTTTGCCACCTGAAGACTGCTTTTGGCAGCTCAGTGCTGTTGATGCTTTTACTTTACTTCTGATTTTTCCGAAGCTCTATTTTATTTACACTCGTCTTAATTTTCTTTATCCAACTCATATTTTTTTTTTTGTTTGTTCAAATATTTTTTTTTAATTTGCCTGCGTTCTGTTTGTCGTCAACTACATACTAGACGCTGTGAAGATGTCATATTTTCATACACGCACTTGCCTCCTCTTGCAGTTCGCTTTAGACTTCTTCAAAAATGTATTGTTCTATTTGTTGCAACATTTGTTGTGTTGCTAACTACCTTGCGAATTTCAAAAAGTTAACCCATTAACTGCAAACGTCCATTCATAAATGAGTCCACTAGTGAATGGATGAAGGAATGAGCGAGTGGGTGGGTGAGTGAGTGAGTGAGTAATGCAATTTATGCCTTCGTGATTGTTGTCAGCGGCGTCACTCCATTCGCCTTGGCTTGCATGGCTGTTCGCTCGCTTATTTCTTTTCACCGCTAAGTTAGTTTGTCACGCTGACTGTCACATCAAGCGCTTTTATTTGACATTTGCATTGTTCAAATGTTTCTGGCATTGCAATTTTGGCTCAAGAGGTGTGCATGAAAACGTTAAAGCTAAGACTAGTTCTTTTACATTGAGTTTTGAATACAATTTTTATTTTCTAGCAATTCGCAAAACTGTTTGACTATGCAAGTTTATATATTTTTATGGAATAATCGGTTCTTCTGGCAGTAAAAAGTCGATATCAATATTTTTCCCACATCATTAATTTTTCAGGAATTAAAGGCTAGCAGTCAAATGCCATTGTAGCAGAAACTTACCATTTACAAGATTTTGTAAAAAAAATTATAATACCCATTGGTGCTGGTGGTGCTGAAGGTATTGTCTGAGTGATACAGCCCAGGCCCAAATAGCACAGAAGATGCCATTTTGATGCACAATTTTTGAAACCACTGCTTTTTATTACTCGAACCAACCTGATGAGACTATGGAATTGCCTATGTCGTCTATTTTCTGAAGTTAACCATCCAGAATCCCATTTCTTTCAAGTTAACCATCCAGAATTCCCCTGCATTCTTTGTCGTAGAGCACCCAGGCTTGGGCACTCACACAGTTAGTGAAAGAGGCCTCCTTAGATTAGTCTTCATTGCAGCTTCTACATCTATCATTTTACGGCCACCGCGTCTCTCAAAGGCCATCGGAAGGTTGTTGTTGACTTAATTCTGAACCAGCTCTGGATTTGTTGAAATTGGGCCACGTTTATTTGGTTACTTTGCAGGTATCCGTGTTAGTCCATCTGTCCCCGGCCTACTTCTGGAATAGCGAGAATATTTCCCTTTTGCGAACGCCTTTGAGAAAGCCTGTTTCTACCGCTTCGGATTCGTTATACGATGCTTCCTGTCTTGTCAGTTCATCAGCTTTCTCATTTCCTTCTATCTTCTTATAGCCAGGTACCCAGATGAGAGTGATGTCTGCCGTGCGCGCTAAAGCATTCAATTTTTGTTTGCATTGTGTGACAATTTTAAAATTGCTTATAGGTGACTTTAAAGCTAAGAGGGCTGTTTGACTATATAAAAAAATGTTTAAACTTGGCGCGGATATAAAATTAACATTTTTGGGTATCCTCAGAAGGAAAAGCCGTCTTCAAGATTTCAGTCTCTCTAAATTTTTTTTTTTTTTTTTTATGCTGCAAATATTATTTTGAAAAACTACAAGAATATGTGCGACTTAAATCACTTTAGGGTTGTTTCCATTGTCATCGTAAAATAAAAGATACCTACAAATATGCAAGCAAGTAAAAGGTATGAAAATATAACATAACTTTTTAGATAAAAATATTTATGTAAACTTCCCCCTTTTGGCAGCTCATAAAGTTCACTGCAAACTTCCTTTTCCGCACACCAATAAAACAGCAAATGTAGAATAACAATGTAACTTAACGACTCAAGGTAATCCCTTAACAGCTGGCTAGCATTTCCCCTGCTGTTGCAAACTAGCAGAAGCAAGACGCTAAGTGCTGTGCAGTAACTACGCTGTAGGTATTTAAACTTTTTATACCAGCAGGAATCGCCCAGTAAACGTTCGTTAAGTTCAGTTAAAATTGTATCTTGCTTGAGCACCGCGCATGGATACACACAAGCTAACTTTGACTATGTTAAAGGACACACCACGCATACACACATACCTTAGCATATCCAAGCGGCTATAAACAATGCACACAGATAAACTTAACGAAACTTTTAAAGTGAACGTATTGCTTACAACCGTTCGCTGCAAGTTAGAGCGCGCAATGAGCAATCTGAAAAGTGAGAATAAGTATGCAAGAAGTCAGCACGTATTGAGAGCTTACTCCACAGAGAATGAGCGTGAACGTGCGCTGACTTGACTGGCACATGCGCGCTATTTGGCCACCCGCACAAGCTGCGCTGAGGTAACCACTTTGGGCAGCGCCGTTGGCTGCTGCGATGGTCACTTGCTGCCGCGAACTCGTAGCTATCAGAGCCTAAACAAAGCGCGTATGCTGCACGGCATACTGGCATTCTATGCAGATTAGCTGCAGAAATTTCGAATTGAGCATGCGAGAGCACGCGCATACGCACTGTTAGCGCTGCACAAAATACGATTCGTATTTTCATTTCAATTGGAAAACAATGAGCGCGGGCTCGCTGTGTCGCCCTAGGGCCAAAAACATGATAGCGCGGCTACTGCGAGGAGGAGCTTTGCTCCACGAATGCTCAACGTACTCATTTTACTGCTGTGAGCAAGTATACTTCGAAGCGTTGGGCTGCGCTGCTTTAACGAAGCATAAAGACGTTGTCGCAAGGCGCGAATACCACTGAACTTGTTTGATTGAACTGCGTTGTGTGAGTAAAGTAATAAAGTGGCGCTCACTGTTTTCGTTCAGTCAAGCGATTTGCATTTTCATACATATGAGCTGTGTTGTGTGCTTGCGCTGGATACCACTGAAATTCAGTGCGCTTTCAGCGCTTTTCTTTTACTTGTGCTTTTCTCTCCATTTTACGCCACGGCTATTCACCTACACATACCAAAAGTCTAGCGGCTTTTGCTGGCGTTAGCTGACTTCCACTTCCGCTTGCGCCTGCAATGTCAACCTTTCGTTAAATACACATGCACACATTCTCATGTTCCCTTCAACTTGATATACTCTTCTAATTGCGTGAGAGCGCTCTTGTGCTCACACACTGAGCCGAGAGCGCGCTCGCACCACCTCGCACTGCTGCAATTGAGTTCGTTCGTTCATATCAGCCTGCTTGCTCTGCTGCTGCCGTAGCCGTTGCCATTGCCGCTGCCTGCTTGCCTGCCAGCCTGCTGGCTGTTTTGTTGCCAGCAATATACACAAAATTTCAGTCTCAAAACGTCGCTCGCTCTAACGAAATCGTTGGGAATTTACGTGCGGATACCGTACGGAATTATCGCTTGTATATCCGTCGCCGTGCAATATACACAAACGCGTATCGTTGAATCGTGTGCTGCACACGACGAGCAAAAGTAATAATTTCTAGCTTACAATAGCTATACGCGCGCGTGCTGAATGGAAAAAAGCAAATGCACCATGAAAATACCTAAACCAAGCAACGAAAATTTCGGCAGGAAATCGTGAAAAAGTAGCAAATCTAAATAAATAAAATGTGCGTGTGAAAATTTTCGTTAATAATTCAAGTTTATCAAACGCAAGAAATCAGAAAATCAATGTGCAGCCCAAGTGGAAAATGTGCAAATACTTAAACATAGTGAGTGCTGTAAGAGAATTGGGAAATTTTGCGAATGTGTGAAAAGTGTGTAGAAATTTTATATATTAAAGTAGCAGCATAAAAAATCGAAGCAGTGGAAGCTGCTGAGGCTGGGCAAGTAAGGCAAGCGGCAGGCAGGCTAGTCAGCAGCATTTTCTGCCGGCAGCGTACTCGCCAAAGGAATAACGAAAAGTCATACCGACACACGCACGCACGTACACGGACGCATAAACGAATGTGTATGAAAAACGAACGCGAAACTTTGTGATTTGTCCCACCTACGCATTGGATTTGCAGATTTGTTTATTTGTTTATCAAAACATCTAAAGGGAGTGTGCAAATCGCGTTAGTCTACGTAGGGCACCTCTTCGCCCAAGGAAAGTTAAATGGTTAGTTTTCTTTTTAGTAGTAACAACATAAAATATTTTTGCGAGTGAGTTCACTCAGCAAAATGAGTGCAAAAGTATCAGTGCCCCAAAAGGCCCATAAAAATGTGTGAGCCGCCCAATAGGCCACTAAAGTGTAATACCAGAATGACGGAATGCATTAAAGAACTGAGGGAAACGCTTGAATAGGATTTTGAATTTTCCAATAAATTACATTTTATTACATTTGCAAGCAACGCCACAGTGAACTGAGCTGATTTCGCTGAAATGCAACAAAAATCGAAAGAAATTTAAGCATAAGCCTTAAAGCCTTGAGCGGTAAAGCGAAATTATTACGAAAAAGTGGCATAAAGAAAAGTAATAAAAAACATAAAATAGTAGGGTCACAGCGAAAAATTTCGGCAAAAGCTTTAAAAGTCAAGGATGAGCGAAATCAATAACCGGAAAAGCTATAAAAAGTGAGGAAGCAAATGGGTGAGCAGCAGCTGGTGCGGAGGCAAGCAGAGCAGTGCTTAGGCAAAACGAAAAAGAACATTTGCTATAAAAGCGTAAAGAACAAATGCGGAACGCTGAAGTGGAAAAAAGACTTTGTGTGCATGAAAAAATATTTGAAACCAGGGAGAACCTTTAAGGCAGTGCAAAAGCCTTTCGTCTGCAGGATATTTATGACTGAGGCGGTCAACAGGAAAAACGGATTTAATGCGTAAAGCAGCGAAAACACGCCAATAAAGCGGATATGAAATAGAGGCGAAAAGTAGAACAGCACAAAAACAAACTTCAGCGGCGTAAAGTAATAATAAGTCGCCCCGCAAGCTGGCTAAAGGCATTTTAAATAAATTTCATTACCAGCCCTTGGGTATTTGCCCAAGAGGCGTGCATAGGCAGCAAATGATAGGCGAAACGAAATTGCGGATGAGCACGAATAAATTTTATTAAACTTAAATGCCATGGAAGAGCGTGAAGTCAAAGGATATTTCGCTTAAGAGAACAATCTTGGACCACTAAATTGCATTAAAAATAATAATTAAATGCTAAAACCGCAAGAAAAAAACGCTAAATGATTTCATGCAATTAAAGAAGACGAAAAATAAACGAAACATTTTTATGGATAACTAATTTTTAAGGTTTCTTAATCAAAATGCGCTGGCATAGCGGTAAGGCAAAGGACATTTTACTTAAAAGGAAAACCATGTTTGCAAAAGGAGGAACATGCGAAGTGAAAAAAATACATTATAACTGTGAAATATTTAAATCACAAAAATAGAGTAAATGGCTTCAGTCATTCAAACATTATGGAAGCAACAAATATTCATAAACGTTCACCAAAAATGTTTAGTAATTCAGAAAAAAAAGATAAAAATCGAGGCAAAAAAAATTATTTAAAAGGAAAAAAAACTGCCAAGTGCAGAAAGAGCAATTTATAAAACTAAATAGTAAAATAAAATATAATAGAAATCAGGGCAAACTAAAATACATCATAAAATCAATAGGGAAATGACGTCGAATTATTAAAAACAAAAAAACAAAACACGATTGATAACAAAAAAAACAATTGTTCAAATAAATTCAAAACTATAAACCAGTTCACTGAAGCTATAGCCGAAATTAAATTAAATTACATTAGAAAACGAAGCAATTATTCAAAACAAACCCAAGACTGTGCGAAATTTAAAATGAAATTGCAAAAAATCCAAGAAACTAAGAATTTTTTTTCAATCAAAATTAGTATTCGAAATAAATTTTTCAATTCAGAAGAGGCAGTAATATATTTTTTCTTTTTTAATTAAATTGGAATGCAAACCATCAAGGAAAGGGACTGCGAACTGCAAACGTATAAATCTAAGAAATTAAAAATTAATTAAATTTCGAAAATATAGAAGTAAGCATAAATTCAGAGAAGTCAGTAATATTTTAATTTTTTTTATTTATTTAATTGAAGTGCAAGCAAATTATGAATGAAAAGGACTGCTAACTGTTTAAGGACAAATTGGTGAAAAAAAATTCTAAAAAATACTTTCAACATACGCAAACTATTGAAGAAAATGTCTGCCTAAAAAGGACCAAATTCAGGGGCAGAAATTTTATTTAAACAAAATATTTGCAATAAAAGCAACTACTAACGAAAAGTCTGCTAAAGACAAAATTTTATACAAAAACAATCCTAATAAAAAAACGACCAACTGCTAAGAAAGATCCCTTATAAATGCAATAGAATGAATTTGCAATAAAAATATTTTAGAAATATGCGGGCAAAAAACTATTAGGCTAAAGGCCTGCAAAAGGACCTGTTTGTGAAAAAAAATTTTTTTTATTAATAAGTACTAATACAAATGCAATCAAACTGTTAAGGAAAAGACTTGCAAATGAAAAAATTGGAATTTTTTAAATATACTTTGAATGAAATTAAATTAAAAATATATAAATTTTATTTTATAATTCAAGCTTTAATTAAAGTAATAAGTATTAAATAGATTTATTCAGTATTTTGAAAACTAAAAAAAAATTATTGCAATAGTTCGAATAGTGCCAGAAAATCGTGTACCTATTTATATATTGAAAATAATTTATTTTAATGAAAATATTAAAAAATCTTAGAAGACAGGATTTTTAAAAATCTAAAGTCTTCTAAAATTGTTCAAATTTCAAAAATTTCGGAATTGAACCTTTTCAAAAAACTAAAGAATTCTAAAATTGTTAAAATTTCAAAGAATTTTTAAAAATCAAAAATATTTTCAAGCACAAAACTTTAAAAAATTTCTAATTTTTAATTCCGCAAAATTCCCGCAATTGCAAAAAACTGCAGTCTTTAAAATTTTAAAAATGTTTTTGACTGTTTACATGTATTTCGCAATTTTTAAAGAGGCTACCTTAATTTCAGAAATGTTAGTGAATTTCTAAAAACATCAATAAGAAGTAATAATTTTGAGCAATCAGTAATGCTGGTAGGGGCATTTTTGTGATTTTTCAAAGTACTGTGATTTTAAACGGCCCAAAGTCAACGAATAAAAGCAATTCCACAGCGCTAAATACCAACAATTGTGCTTAATTGTATACTGCAATACAATAAATACAACAAAAAAAACAAACAAAAGTGACGAGTTAAAAGCGAAATAAGCAATCAACGAAGTTATACGAAAATTATCAAAAAAAAAATGTAACAAGCAAAGTTGAAAATCCAAGCGTGCAATCCAAAAATACTTCGCACGCATAAATTTTATGAAAATCCAGTTTTCAATACAACTTAAAAAAAATATATATTCAGCATATAAAAAAGTAATAATAAACACAATTGACTGCCATCACTTTCAACTTCAACACTTTTCAACTTTCACCTATCACTTCTTCGTCCCGCTGTTTACATAAAAAGCCATCAAAATTAAGTTCTCAAAGCAAAATCATCACGCATACCGTCACACCGAGAACATCTACGACGGTGGCACCGACACTGACGACGACGAATGCCCGTTGGAGTCCACCACGATGAATCCGTATGAATACGAAACGACACTGGACTGTCGGGATGTGGATACACGCGGCGGCGGCGGGACAGGCGGTGGTGGTGGTGGTGGCGGCGGTAGCGTCGCCGGCATGATGAGTTTACGTCACAATCCAACGTCGACACATTCACATCAAAATACGCTGCAACATCAGAATCAACAAAATTTACAATTGCAACAACAGCAACATCTGCAACAGCAGCAATCGCCATACGACTATGAATATCAGCATTTGCCGCATCGCGCCGGTGAATTGGCCGCAGCGGCTGCGGCAGCGAACAACAGCAGCGGAGGAGTATCAACGGCACAGCGCAATACACACGGCAGACCAGGCAAGTAGCTGAAATGGTTTTGCATATAAAAAACACTAAATATCTGCATATGTGTGAGTGATTGCGCTCGAAAGTTGAGAAGTAGCAAAGCAATTTGATTTTTTTGGCACCAACCTTTACCATAAATTGCTGGCCTTCACATTTTCAATTTTTACTTTCTAATATTTTTTTTTTGTTTTTGGGTTTTCGCTTTAATAATTTTGCTGCTGTGCCACTCCTGTCATTGACTGCGCTGCGGGTCGCATCTATTGTTCTCACATGCATTTTTTTTTCTATAGTCAATTGCAGCCCGTCTTTTGTTAGTCAGGGAAAATTTAATTAAAAGCTTGCAACACCTGCGTGCGTTGCACATTCACTTGTTTGTGGTATTTTCGGGCAGCGTCAAAAACGCACACACTCCTTATATCTGACACATGGGTACATTTTTGAAGTTTAATTCATACTTTGAGATTCAATGATGGCGAAAATCAATTTGTGGACCGCGAACTTACTTTTCGGAATTAAAAGTTGTTTAAAATATTCCTTTAATGGCTTCAATTGAATATTAAATGAGTGTATAATAAATAGTTTCTGTGAACAGAATGTACAATAAACAAAACCCCAAATAATAATAGTAATAATATTAGCGAACCAATAACGCAGTGTAACAAATATAGATTTTCTGATTGAAGAAGAAAAGCGGCCGCATAATCTTGAAAGTACATCAAGAGTTGCTCATTTTTGTAGAACAAAGTTATAGTCCAGAAAGTTGCAGTTTTTTGTATATTGGGTCCAAATTTCCAGATTTAGAACATAGGAATTTTTATATAACGTATAAAAAGTATTATAAATCGATTTCTGCAGGAACATTTATTATCATTCTTTCCTAACTTTCATTTTTACTGGCCAGTTTGACAAATTTTCCAAGAAATCTCCAAAAAGTCCCTTTAAATGGAATATTTGAACAGAAAACCCTTTTCTAAAAAAAAAAATTTTTCAGAAAATTTCACTAGGGGTTACGGAAAACATAAAAACCAAAAAAAATGAGCGTTCATAGGAAGCGAATCTCATCTACAACTCAATCGTCTGTACACACAAAAAAAAACATAATTGCTTCAACTCGTTTCTGCAGAGGCTGTCTGCAAGATGAGATGAGATCATCCCAGCACCTTCTTCTCAGCTGCCTGCCCAGCTTTAGACACCAGGCTCTCACTTTTGTGCTACTCCTGCGGAAATTGCGGGCTAAATATCACACAACTGGTGAAATTCATCAGTAGCTTGAAGCGGTTAATATGAACGTAAAAAGCCGCTTTTGGTCGGCTTCCTCTAATCCAAAGCCCCTTTCCCTTTCCACCTATTTCTTCTTTTTTGCCTCCTGTATGGTATCACGATGGAGGAATTTCGATTATTTATCCACGTGGCCCCATATCATGGGCTACCAATCCTCCTAGTAAAAACTTATTTAATAGAAGAATACCATAAAATATTTCAATTCAAAAATCTTGAAAAATCACTTGATTTATTAACTTCAAACTATTTCTTGAAAGAATTCATTTGATAAAAGTTCATAAAAGAGGAAGGCATTTCAGCAGCTATTGAAAATCGCTCTCATATTCCGACTAAGTTAAAAATTCATGCAGCCTATCAACAATTTGGCATCCGCACGCCCACTAAATAGAAACTTTTGAGCAAGTATTAGTACACAGACTCGTATAAGATTCAGTTGTTCCAGGAATTCAAATCATTGGACCTTCATTTGTGTCGCACATTCGGTAAATGAGCTGAAAAATAAAAAATAAAAGCCAAATAAATTTCAGCAACGAGGCTCATTTCTAACTAAAAACATTTCTTAATACGCAAAAAACAAGAAAAAAAACAATTGAATTGAATTCCCGTGTTTGTAAGGAAGGCAGTACTCAGAAACATCGAAAAAGTTACTGTTGGGTCGTTGTGCAAAACGAACATCCAATCGGTGTATTTTTTTTTTTTAACTGATTGTGCTAAGATTAGCATGAATGGTAAGCGCTACTGCCAAATCTGTTTAGATAAACTGACCTCACTCTTTGGTCTACCTTTTATGAGGACACGTCAAGTTATTGCTTTATGCTGATGAACCAGTTGGTGCAATTAGTCTCTTGAAAACCAACAGTTTGTGCATTATTAGCTGGAAAAAGTTAAAACTAATCATCAAAATGACAATTCCGAATTCCTAACTGCGCTTATAATATTTGGTAAAAACCGAAACATGCATTTTGCGCTCACTTATTCTTCTAAATTTCATCAACCGTCTTCATTACACCAACAGCTCTGGTTGGCTATAGGCTGTTGAAGGTCTCATAATGGTATCAAAACGGCGCTTTAGTTCTGATTGGGGAGTGCCAGACTGGTACTTCAACCATTTCACCTATCTACCGCACTTGCTATAACTTACTGTACCGTAATCTTTGTTTCTTTTGCAACCTACTGAGTAAACGCAAAAAGAATTTACTTCTGTTTTCCACAATTCTTTCTCACATCAAAAACTTATTCAACTCGTCTACTGAGCTGGCACTGTTTCTCAATTCCCTGTCTCAGCGGCATCCAGTATTAGGTTGATGTTTTCTATTATTTTATGCTCTCGAGTAAGATGGGCTACAATCGAAATTATTTGCTTTAGTTGTTCCTGAATAACCAGTGCGAAATGCACTGTTTGCTCGTGAAAGGCTTACGATTGGCTTCGGTAGTGAACGGAATAGTATGGTGCATGAAAGTTTTTCTAAGGGCATCTGCAAAAGGCAACTTTCCCTGAAAGTCTATGCCTAAGTATGTATCAGTATATCATTTTATTTAGTTTTTCTAACCATTATTAGATTCTTATTTGTAACACAAGTTTACCAGAAAAAAAAATGTAAGCTAATTTGGTGTCGCTGAATAGTAAATGTCAAATATTTTACCTTAATATTAAAGACCAAAGTATGTTCCAATTTACAAGCAGTGACATCTGGAAAGGAGATACTGGAAGCACTCTTTTGATGCTTCATTCGCGGTCACCCGGGCAAAATTGTTTTTGACGTTTACTTCTTTGAGACTGGCAATACGAATTAGAAGCATACAGTGTGTCAGCAGGACGAGAAACAAAAATTCACGGAAAAATGTTACCCTTCGAAATGTTTCCCTGTGTAAATCGGGACTTTGATACCCTTTTTCTGTTTAGTTTTCCTCTTCTTCCTTATAAAGTTCTTAGATGCATACTACAGAGTCACAAGAACTACTAAAGGTCGCGTTAGACATA
This sequence comes from Anastrepha fraterculus, assembly GCA_037575425.1. NCBI lineage: Eukaryota > Metazoa > Arthropoda > Insecta > Diptera > Tephritidae > Anastrepha > Anastrepha fraterculus. Next base: position 46,071 of record JAYXIM010055318.1, on the reverse strand, counting down.
CCTATTGACTTGGATAATATCATCCTACTTTATTATTCTTGTTCCTTTCCATCTTTACAAAGTTGATAAATTTATCAAATTTAATTTCCAGTTCTAAAAATCAGTAAAAATCCCGCAATTACTGATTTTTTACAAGAATTTTAGTTTTCTCTATTAATTTTTTCCTGTTCCACTTCTTTTATAAAAAAGTTTGATATATCGAAAATAGTTTCTCCTTGTTCACCTGTATTAGGTAATTCGCAAGCATCCAGTTACCACATCATTTCCTTATTTCTCCTCTAAGATATCGAAGTTGAGGAAAAAATTTCTCTTTTGGTTTTCTATAATTTCCACTTTACTTTACATATCTTCTTCGTATTCTATTCTTCGTATTGTGTTTTGGCATTATCCTATTTGTTCCTGTTTTGTGCCCATTCTTGTTTTGGTTCGAGCCTCTCTTACACTATTTTCTTTCCCTCCGCTTATACTTTTTTTCGCATGTTGATTTTTCCTTCTATTGTTTTGAGTTGTTTTCCCTACTCATTGTGCCCTTTTTCATGGTCTCGCCTTAACAGGCGCACGTATCGTGTCTAATGAAACACGTCCCGACACAAAACACAGGTAGGCAGACGATGCCGGATTTCGGTTACTCTCTGGCTTACTCTCAGTCACTTATTCACAGACTATAGTTGGCAACACAAACACACTGACTATGCACAAGGTATGGCTTTAATCAAAGGTGATGTTGTTGCGAGCAACAACAACAATCAGTGTTGGCTTTTACTGTAGCTGTTGCTGTCGCTGTCGCTGCTACTTCTGCTGGTGTTGACCTCTTCACTTAATTGGCCTGTTGTGGCGGACACATGAATGGATGCATACACGCACACACACATACAAAGGAGCCTTGCTTCGTAAGGATGTGTGTATGTGTGTATGCATGTGTCTCAAAATACTAGCCGTGTCACCAGTTTGTTGATTGTGTCTTTTGCGAACCTGCCAGTGATTGTCCACCAGTCATTGTTGTCCTTTTTTGCGCAGTCTTCAAATGTTCAAGTGACCGGCCTTTGTTGACGCTTTTGTTTTCTCCTTCCTCCACTTTTTGTTGTCAAGTGGCCGTTTGTGTTCTTCAATGTATTCTTCTTGTTTGCTGTTATTTATCTGTATTGCACCCACAAATCCGAATTAATAATAATAATGTGAAATTATGTAGTGAATTATGCTTCGGAGCTGCATTTAGTGTGAGAAGAGGTGTAAAAAATATGGCTGGGAAATGTTAAAGTTAAAAATTTGATTGCAATTGAAAAACTCTGCGATAATAAATATTTCGTTTAAACTGAATTTGTAATGGCTTTTTCGTCTAATTATTTGCAAATTTAACAAACTCGTGACGTGTAACACCAAATTGAAAATATTTCAAATAATTTTTTTTTTGTTGTAAATGATAATTTTTTGCAAAAATTAGTTAAAGGGGCATTTGAAAACTTTTCAACACATGAATTATTTATGTATAATTTTCGATCGCTCAAATTTGTAAATTTTTTATGGTTCGCTTTTCATTCATTCATATTCCATGTTTTAAACCTCAAAATTTATTTGTTAAATTTATTTTCATTTGCTCAAAAAAGAAACAAAAAAATACAAGCAAGCATTTCAATTGTTACACATTTTGCCAAAAATCAAAACATTTTGCAAATTTATTCTGTTTGTTCTATGGTAAACATTTATTTATAATACGCACACACACACATATACACTCACACTCTTAACTATATGTAGTTTTGTTTTGTTAAATATTTATGCGAATGCTCATGAATAAAATATTTTTACTCTGCACGTATTGTATTGAAAATTGTTTTAGAATTTAATTGTTAGAGACACTTTGGAAATTTAACTTTTCAAATTAATGGACAAATTTTATATGCACATCTATGCATATGTATGTGTGTATGTGTATGGGAATTATTCTTTTATTTCGTGTTCACTGCTGCTGTAACATTTTCCGATTTTTTTATTTTATTTTATTGTGCGAAAAATGGCTGCTTTGAAAAGAAAATGTACTTTAGTTGTAATATTATTTAGATTGAATGTTTAAAGAAAATAAAACTACACGAATTTTTAGTAAGTTTTTCCAAAATTCATTCATGTTTAATTAAAATTTAAACCTTTTAATGATATTTTAAAGCAAAAAGTTTATTTATTTTAATTATTCGAAATTTTCTGTGTTAGTAACTTTAATGCGTATAAAATGAAGTTTTCAATAATTCCATTTTATTGTTAATAAATATTAATAATAACAATAATTAATAATAATATTTCAAATATTTCAAATATTTCAACAAAATATTATTTATTACTAAAAAATTTTAATTTCAAATATTTGATTAATTTTTCCTAAATATTTGGTATATCTACTTTAAATTAACAATACATTTTTAAAAGAATTTTAGTTTATTTTCGCAAAACTTTTGCATTAGTTATTAACTACTTTAAATTAATATTAAATTTAAAAAAAAATTAATTTATTTTCTTAAAACATTTCCATTAGTAATTACGAAATATATTTAAAATTTTGTGTATTAAACACATTTACTTACTTACTAACTTAGGTGGCCATAACAACCCGTTACCGAGGTACGGCCGACCTCACTAGCTCTCTCCAGGCGCCTCTGCTCCGCGCGCGCCTTCTCCAATTCTGTACACCAAGCGAGCAGAGGGTTTCCTCCACCTGGTCTTTCCACCGCAGCAATGATCTTCCTCTGCGTCGGCTCCCTTGGACTTCGCCCTCGAACACCTTCTTTGCTGGAGCTTCTTCATCCATACGCACGACATGCCCTAGCCAACGCAGGCGTTGGATGGCGATGCGTTGAACTACGTCAATGTCGGCGTAGAGCTCATACAGCTCGTGGTTCATTCTTGAACGGTAGTCTTCGCCAACGCGCACAGGACCGAAGATCTTACTAAGAACTTTTCTCTCGAACACCTCAAGAGCGTCTGCACGGGTATGATGAGCGTCTTGTAAAGTGTCAATTTGGTCATGCGTGAGAGGGTTCGACTACTTAATTGCTTACTTAGCCCTTAGTAACACCTATTAGCAAGAGTGATTCTCCGTTTGATCTCCAGGCTGATATCTTGGCGGTGCCAAGATAAATAAATTCTGGCACAACTTCGAAAGTATAGTTGTCCGCAATGGCGTGCGTTCCTACACGCCGTGTGTTCCGCGTTGTAGACAACATATACTTCGTTTTACCCTCGTTCACCGCCAGACCCACTCGTGATGATTCCTTCTCGATAGCAGAAAACGCAGCGGTGACATCTCGCTTATAGCGGCCGATAATGTCAATGTCATCGGCGTACGCAAGGAGCTGGACACATTTGTAGAAAATAGTGCCAATACGATGAACACCTGCTTTTCGGAGCACCCCTTCAATCACGAAGTTGAAGAGGTGGAATGACAATGGATCGCCTTGTCTGAAACCTCGTACGGTACTGAATAACTCGGAGAGGTTATTTCCTACCTTGACGGAGCTGGTTGTGTTGCTCATGAGCTTTGCTGGTATACCGAACTCAGACATGGTGGCGTACAGGCAATCCCTTATCGGGCTATCGAACGCAGCTTTATAGTCGACAAAGAGATGATAGGTGTCGACTTGCTTTTCATGGATCTTTTCCAGGATTTGGCGTAATATGAAAATCTGGTCGATGGTGAACTTACCACGTCTGAAGCCGCACTGATAAGGCCCGATCAGTGTGTTGGACAACGGTTTAAGTCTCCCACATAAAACGCTAGACAGGACTTTGTAAGCGATGGTTAGAAGACTGATGCCCCGGTAGTTGGTGCAGATCATCGGGTCACCCTTCTTCAGTACAGGACAAAGAACACTGAGATTCCAATCGTCGGGCACGCTTTCTGCTAGCCATATTTTGCAGATGAGCTGATGCATGCTCCCTATCAGCACATCGCCGCCAGTCTTGAACAATTCAGCGGGCAAGCCGTCAGCGCCAGCCGCTTTGTTATTCTTGAGCCGCTGAGTGACAACTCTGACTTCGTCATGACTAGGTGGTGGAACGTCCAAATTATCGTCGATTGGCGGTATTGGGTCATCTTCTACTGGGGCGGAATTGTGTGCGTCATCGCCAGCAAGTAAATTGCAGAAGTGTTCTCTCCATATGCCCAGTGTGGTCTGTGTATCCAGCACACACATATGCAATAAACATATTTATGTTTTTTTATTTATTTGCTTAAATTAGAGATTCTGTATTTTCCTTTTCCATTTCTAATCTCTCTCAAATTCTCCCTTCGTCCTCGTTCTGCCTATTCCTCACCCATTCTTCGCCCGCCTATTAGTATCGAATTTCATTTTCCCATTCATTTACCGAAAAAGGTGTATTTCAAGACTTGCCACAAACAGCTGTGCGTGTCGCATGTTGTCATGTGATATTTGATACATACAGATGTATGTGTGTGTGTAGGTGCTGCGGCTGTTGGCAATGTTGCATTACAAAGGCAGCTGAGACAATATTTGGCAGCGCTGGCATTCAAAATCAATTAAAATATTTATATGAAATTTTAGAGATGAGAAAGAAAATTATAGGATAAAAAATATTTAATAGAAATAATGAAAATATGTGAAAAAAATATGTTTTAATTAAAGACATTTTTCATAAAGTACTGTGAGTTTGGGAAAAGTTAATAGGGAAATGCTGGAAAGAAAATATAGAAATTTCTAAAAAAAAATTTGTATATACAAAACGAAATTTTATAAAACAAAATCATTTATATACAAAATACATACATATATATAAATAAATAATAATAATTTCTTTTATATATATATGTAGGTATATCTATTTTTTTTTGTATATGCATTTTTTTAATAAAATTTTTTTTCAATACCTTTCTTTCTTGCTCTTTCTCAAATAAATTGTCTCATAGTTAAATGCAACGTACATCATTCCCATACCTTATTGTCGATTCAGCTACGGTCCCACTATAGCATTCAAATTTAATTCATATTTAATGTCTCATATAATTTATTCATCAATAATTCATAGTTTGAAATTTTCAATTTTGTTCAACTCCACACCACTACTACATAACCAGCGAGCATACCGCTAGCAACCCAATCCAACCAGCCTCAAATCCCTAATATTCACGCCTCTGCCACTACTAATTCCGGCAATACCCGCTTTGCGCTTAATTAAAAAGTCATCAGACAACTGACTCTACTCCTCTAAGCAGCAAAAATGCAGCAAAATCGAAAAGAGAGACTCGCCGAAAATTAACCGAAAATCCGAAAATTTATGCTTATCTCACTTTTGTACAAATTTTGCGTTTTGCATAAATTAAAATACTGAAATCTCAACACTCGCATACATACATACATACATACAATAAGCAGCAACCCTCTGTCGCACAAGGATGCGAGCAAGCTCAAGTCGCATGCCACAACTGCCACCCTTGCAGTAAGCAACGCATAGAACAGCAAACGCGTTGATGAGACAGCGCATTATGATGACGATGGCCATGACGAAGAAGTGAATAATGCTGAATATGGCGATGATGATGATGAAGAGCTTACAGTCAAAAATCGCTTCCAATTCAGTAAATCCGAAATGCACAAAAATTTAGCCCTTACGCAGCAGCGCAAACAAAAAGTAACAAGAAAAAAAATTGAAAGTAAAAATAGCAACTCCAAAAATAAATCCCTGAAAAATTTTAGCAATTAAGCCGCTCAATGGTCCACTCACTCTGCCCATCCGCTGTCACACATCCGACGCTAAAGCTCCCACATTTGATTGTTGAGATATATATATGTGTGTGTGTGTGTATGTATTTATAAGAGTATGCTGAGAATTTTTGCTCGATTGAAAAAATTAGTCAGCTCAGCTACTGACGTCTACTACTATCCGTAGCTAGCCCAATTTTTAGCGTTACAGCTGGTTTCATCATTGTTGTTGCTATTATTTTCGTTTTTTAAACTGCGATTTTTCCAGTTGGCTGCGTCTTTTTGCGGCAAGCGCAATAGGCAAAAAGGCCAAATTAAAAAAAAATACATATAAAAATCTCCAAAAAAAGTAATTTCAAAAGTAGCAGCAGCTAGCAAACAATAGCAACACATCACAACGCAGGCTCATTATGTGGCAACAATGCACACACCGGCATTGAGCGGATGAGTAAGTCAAGGGCGACGGCGAGTAAGGATAACGTGTCTGGTGCGCGAGAGAAGTGTCTGCTGCTAAAGGGGAGAAAAAGAGAAGGCACGGAGAAGTCAAACATTGCATTATTTGCTTTATTAATAACGCAGAACAATCGCGCTGCAGCTGTGGCGGATATGGGCGCGCAACGTGTACACACATACATATTTATGAACATGTATATGTATGTATATGTGCATGTGGTATGCTGTCTCAGTGTATGAATGCAAAGGATGCCTGTTAATTTACATCATTTTTGGTTAGAGCATCAAGTCCACATAGCACAAAGAGTCCTGCTTGCTTGCTTTTGTAGAAACTAAATAAAATCCGCGAAATGTGACAATCAACACTTTATCGCATTTTTTTTTCTTCTTATTACATTTTATTTCCTCTCCTCATTCACTCCAGCATTTTTGCTCTATCTGAAAATATCATTCCACCTTTTCGCCCCCGCTCTTCAGCTCATCTACAGCCATCAACGCTGTGTTGTAAGACGCAAATCCTGTAAGACAATTGAAATCGCCAGCGGGTTACTACTTTTCTCCTGCTTTGCTGCATTGACAAATTTTTGTGCTCCTCTCTCTTCTTCACCTGCTGCGCACCGTCAGTTGATCAGCTTGACTGCTTTCATTTCATCTCATTTCCATTTTCAACCAAACGAATTCCTTTTTCATGCAGCTTCGTTCAATTGATGTCGTTGATGAAGCTGCTTAACTTGATGGGTTTCTCGCTAAAGACTCGCTCTCTTATCCCATGTGCCTGTTATTGTGCGCCTTAAGGACACATTTTTCATCTGTAGGAAATGGCAAATTTCTACCGTAGCTGCCCCTTCATTATCCTTTTCTTTATACAATTTTCGCGCACAACGAGCTACCAATTCATTTCGCGCAAATCTGCACAAAAAAGATTGCAATTAAGGCGCACACACATACACACACGCGTGTACAACATTTTCCCCAACTTTGACAGTCTTTGTAATTTCGTTCAATTGGCGTCTGATAAAATTGAATTTAACCTGCTGTGCGCCTCGAGGACGTTACCTATGCGAATGATGAAGCAGGAAAATGCTTGAAAAACGAGATTTTCCCTCCACAAACAACAACTCATTTCCACTTTCCTTTATCCACTTTTATTCGTCATCTTCCTTACGTTGACCTTCTATCATTTTTATTTTGTTTTTCTTATTATAATCAAAATGTATGGAATTAAAAAGGGAATACCGTGCAAGTGAAAGCAATCGGCTTTCTTTGACAGCCAAATTTGACATGTCGGATTTTCGATGTATTGCCAACAAAAAGGACTTATGACAAGCCAACAAAAGGCTGCGTCAACCTGGCTACAGAAATGCTTGTTATAGCAGCTAAACTGATTACTTCAAGTGTGCCCCTTTTCCTCTACCTTTTCTCCCCGTTGTCAATCCTTATGCATAACACTGATTGTGAAAGGTTTTTTCGTGCCTTACTGAACAAAATTAGGTTAGATTACCTGGTTTATGTGAACACTTTAAAGGTCTTATGCCATTTGCAAGAATGTTTAAAGGTCATAAGCCGAGCTAAACTTTGCTACAGAAAGAGCGGATTATTAAAAAAATGTTTTTGATTTTTTATGGCCAGCAAGTGAGTGAATCGACTTTAAAGTTTTGACAGCTCAGCTGTCAAAATATGGAAAAAGTTTTGACAAATGGGGAAACTTCAGGCCAAAGGTACTTGAGACATTTATTATTTACAACTCAAACGAAAGTAACATAAAATTAGGATGGATTACGTAATAATTTCACACAATGACACCGCACGGGTACTACCAAAAAATGCTTTCAAAAGTTAATGCGAATATATTCAAAATTAAAGTGGAGTACCTAACACAAGGCGAAGCATTATTGAGAATAGAACACTGAGACCTTAAGCTATGTAAAGCTTTATGAAATATCATTCAATTTTGCTGCCAATAGAAAATTGAGAATTAGAATTGCCAAGAAAAAGCTCCTCATAAAAAACCATTCGCCGTTTCGAGTCTGCTTAAAATTGTAGGTCCTTCAACTTATGGAAAAATATCCAGACGTTAATTATTTTTTTATGCTATTCGTTCCAGGGCACAAAGCAAATACTGCGAACGAAATGGCAGATAAATTAAACAAGAAAGGAGCGGTCTCCTCATTCATAAGCCAGTGATATTTTGTGGCCTAGGAAAGGGTAGCTTCTCCTCTCTTATTCAGGAAGTAGAGAAAGGGCAAAGAATATTACTCTGGAACAATTTACCTGGTTTATTGCAATCAAAATCAAGCATAGATAGCTTTTACCTAAACCGATTTAAAGATTGTCTGGAATTAAATAAGAATAATTTTAGAATCATCAAAGGAATTCCAACAGGACATTGTAGATTGAATCAACATCTTACAAGCCTAGGAGAATACTGCTATGGAACTTGCAGGTTCTGTAGGAAGGAGGACCACGAAACATGTGCTGCCATCGGGCGCAGCACCGATGCGTAATCGGCACAAGTACCTGGGTTAACATTCCTTCCCAGAGGAGGAAATAAAGCTCAACAAAAGGGGGACAAATTCCAAAATTTATTGAGAAAGTTCGACTCAGAAAAATACAATAAATCTTTCAGGTCGCTGTGCTAAAATTCTTTATAATAATAATAATAATCGACGCTTTTAAAATTGGCGTCTAAAGTTTATTTGACGAAACTTCAACGACTACCCACTTTTGCACATTCTTGTGGTAAATCAGTAGAGAAAACTATGTGAGCCCACAGTTTAGATGTATGATGTGTTGGACAGTTTTATGTACAGAAGAACCAGGAATATTTTTGCGGAATATTTTAACCCTCTAATGCCTCAATAGATGGGTCGCTTTTGTCACTTTTGCGGAAGAAGGCAAAAAATACTCATAACGAAAAGTTAAAAATGTTAAAAATGTACCACAAAAATATTTCTCATGAAATTCTACCTAATTTTTCTTTATGCACCAAAGCTCAAAGTTCGACTTGAACGCCTGAACTAAGTCAAAACGGAGAGGGATGTACGGCAACTTACATATATTGAAAATTGGCCAGACCGACTCTTGCATATACATACTTATATATAAAAATTTAAAATGAATTAGCCATACAATTACTATTTTGAAAATAAATTCTGAACATACATAAATAAGCAACTGAAGAGACTTTTCTTGTAAATTAATTTTAAATTAACCAGTCACTAGAACAAGAAATCACCGCGGAAACCCCACTATCCTCATAACAAGAACGAGTTTAAGCAACTGAAGCGTAAACTTGAAAAAAATTAAAAAAAAACAATTGTTGAAAAAAAAAAGCAAAAACAAAAAACGCCAATCTCACCAAACAAAATTGTGCAGCTGAACTTGAAATGGCATCCAACACAAAAGAGACACCAAACTGCCGCTGGAAAAAGCAATAAATTTACCAACTCAATGCAATAAATTTGGCACATTTGCAACAACAAATAGTAAACAGATAGCGGCACGCCAAAATAACATTCCAAAAGCGTACTAAAGTAGAAACAAAAAGAAGAAAAAAACAAAACAAAACAAGGAAAAGCACAAGTAACACTTTAACACAATAAAGCTCAGCGCACACGATATAACAATAGCCAGGGTCGCCCTGTGTCAAAATGAAAAGTGAAAAAAAAAATTATAATAAAGCCAAACTTCCTCAATAACTGCCACTCAAGCGTACAAAAGTCAAAATGAATATAGTAATAACCACAAAAATAATACACAGCCACACACTTACGTACTTTGTAAGGCGCAGCAATGAAATTTTGTTGTTGAAAATAAAAACTCAAAAAACTTTATAAAAATATCGCTACGCTCGTAAATTTCCAGCAAAAAAGTATGCAGAGGCTCAAAATATACGCGTACAATATAAAAACCCTAAAAAGAATTAAGTGCACAAATTTACAACATCAACAACATCCCCCCCCGCACACTGCCACCAACGGACTGACTCATTCGTACAGCGCGCCACTGAAGCCACAAGCCACCGCATTTGTTTGGCACTTTGGCGGCCATCTAAATTGGGCGGTAGCATGCGATTTTATAGGCAAAAACAGAAAAAATGGAATGGGGGTAAAAAAACATAAACAACAACAAGCATTCATAAAAACAAAATGCTACACACCGGCGCGGAGAGGAGTTGCTATGAGCCAGCGTAAGGTGCTGCAAGACACTTTGTGGCAAGCGAAGCAACATTTTTTTGTAATATGTATGCGCCTCGCATGTATGTTTGTACATACGCATATATGTGCTTGTGTATGTGTGTGTATGGGAGCACAAGCAGCAAAGCACACCCAGACCCCAACGAGCATTTGTTACATGCACGTATTGGCAAATAGTCCATAAAAGTTTTGCGGTAGGTATGCAAAGCATCAATAAATGTCAGCAAAAACAACAACAAATTAATTACAAGCAAACTGCGTGCAACAACATAAACAAATGTCAAGTGGTAGCGGAAGAAAATGCCTACAAATATTTTTTTATTTTTTTGAACATGTGGCATATCACAAGCCCGTACAAATAATATTGAGCACCTTCGTGCGGGCTGCAGTTGATGCGCCAAGCATCTCTTGCGAAATGTGCGTTCCTGTATGCGCGCATTAATGACCCATTCGATTTCGGCATATTCGCACAGCGCCAAATACCCTTCACACCCAAATGGCTTGGCAAAATAAGTGGCAATTGCACAGCTGCTCTCCCAACTGCTGGCTTACCATCTGCCCTTGAGCAGCGCTACTAAAGCGTACGCTTGCTATCAGCGTCTGTGTGTGGGTGTGCTAGCGATTTTTAATATCTTGAGCCACTTCACACCTCATAAAAGTCAGCCGAGTGGCAATTGCGTGCGGCTGCTTGTATTAAGCGCTGTATGGGTGGTGTTGCCACCTGCGTCAGCCAAGCAACCAGCCCACCTATTTGCTTCCTGTGCACAGCCATATACATTTCGCCAGCAATTTGCGTCACTTACAAGTACGCACAAGCAGTAAGTAGCTGCTGTTTTGTTTAGTTTATATTTCGATTTGTCGATTGTCGATTTTTCTCTTCTTATTTCAATACATTTTGCCCATTCTGTGCGCAGTTTTCATTTCAGTGGTGTGTTTGGCTTCCTGCCTCCAGCTGCTGCTGCTGGCAGCTTTGAATTTCTGTAAAATTAATTTCAAGGCGCACATTATTCAATATGAAATAAATTCACATTTTACGAGTACGGGCACTTCTTTTCTGGGCGCGCCTGTGCGGTCGTTTCCTTTTTTCCAAGCCAAGGTCACCTTCTGCGCGCCCCTAAATTTTGCCACCACCATCATTCACGTTTCTCTCTACTCTACTTTTCTTGGTATCTGCTCGCTTTTGGCATTCGTTGCTTCCACACTGTGCCTGATTAGTTTACAACGCTAACGGCACTTGTTTTGTTATTTCTGCTTAATTTATGACCCATAATGCCAGAAATCGTTGCCACTTTTCGATGTTGATTGTGCTTCAACCTCGCTTCCGCCAACCCAACCCCCACTGCCCAGAAACCGCCATGCACCCACAACAAGCGCGCATTCCATTGCTGCCAGTTACTGCAGCCAAGCCGCAATTAAATCGTGAAAAGTTTTGCAAAATTTTCTCCTATCGGCGCTTACTGCGCGAAATCGGTTGCCAGGCATTGCGAATGTGTCTTCATTGCCGTGCAGTGAGTGCGGGCGCAAAAGTTTTGTTGACTTACTTGGCAAAAAGGGGGTGAACTGCATGATTTTCCAAATATATGCTTAAATATGTATGTAGCTGTATAAATTTTGAAAAGTTTAATCGAAAAATCGTTCATAATTTTCGCAGCTATTTTTAGCCAATTTTATTTGTGCTGTGCGCGCTTTGTTTATTTTTCTTGCGTGGATTACTTTATGGTGCGGGCATCTATCTGTGAATGTGAGTCATTCATTTGCTTGCTTCGCGGTGATGTTTCAGTTTTTATTAATCCTTAATTGAATTGAAGCAAAATGTTTCCAAGAAATGCGCATTTCAAACACATGAAATCATTGCAGGCGCAGTGGTCAGAGTGCAGCGGAAATTTAAGAGTAATAATAAACAGGCCCCGATTGCATGACTGACTGACTAAGTTTGCAGGGGCTGGGGGCTGGGGGGGATCGAATGGTAATTACAGAGTTCTGCAATAAGTCTGCATACAGCAAGATTTATTGTAAAAATGAGCTCAAATAGGAAATAATTTAGTCTAGAACCATTTTTCGTTTCTGGAACAGTTTTCAAAATTTTGGCAAAATAACTACCAAATTTTAAGAACTTTTTCAAGACTACCTTTTCTGGCACAGTTCCTTAATTGGTTATTGATGTTCGAAGATTTTTTGAAACACTGTAAGTAGTACAGAATTTCATATGCAGCTTGAAGGAAATGTTTATATATATTGAAAATATTCTCAATTAGCCGCCACAAGTTGCAGACATTGTCAAACTTTATTTATGTAGATGAGGATGTTGTGTAGATAATCCAGAAATCATTCAGACTCTGTTGTATAATGACTCCCTACCGAGTCGCTCTGAGATAGAGCCATAGACAGTTAACATAGGCTTGTGAAAACAAAGTTGACAAGATTGGAAAATGCCGAAGTAGCTGTTTGAAGAAAATTGCATTGCAATTTTGCTATGAAGCAAAAGCCATTGAAAAGTATTCAATGCTAGTTTTTTATACCAGTTTTCAAGAGAAACCAGCCGGCAGTCCAAGCCTTTAACAATAATGACAAAAGCCAACAAAATTTCATGGGCTTTTATGAGCCAGAACTATGTAGTTTACATATTGACGAAAATGCTGAATCCTAGTTTAAACTTAAAATAACCGCAGCCATAATTTTCTTGCGTAAAAACATTTTTTATTTGCCTCTTAGATAATTGCTGTTGAATGTAAAATCTTCATTTTTTACTATTACTTGGAATATTTTGTGGCTCACTTATGAGATATCTGAGAGACCAAAAAAGCATTTTAATATCAAAATGGGTTAAGAAGATAAAAAGTTTAATTTTTAGGTATTTTAAAAATATTAAACAAATATTTAAAGAAATATCTCTTAATGAAACAACCTCAAATGCAGTTGGAAATCATAATTTGAACTTTTAAACCGACATATCTCAAAAACGTCCCTATTCTGAGTTCAGATTCGGATTCAGTATGACAAAAGCCGTCGAAAAATTGGTTACACTAAAATGTATTAAGCAAAAAATATCTTTCGTGTTTAAACTAAAATTTATTTATCAGTTTGCCTAAGGAAAAATTTACATATTTGTGTCACTACTGACGAGATTAAGGCGCATATGGCTGCTTACATAATTCAATTTATTGTGAAAATAAAAGAAAATGTTTGCTGAGTTTGCCGAAGCAACCTCATTAAAAATTTAAATATATATGAAGATACGCATTACAAGTAAAATATCCAGTATTAAAATATCCATCTTCGTACTAGTAACACAAATAAGTCTGTATGCAAATAGTGGCATGTGACATTTCACTTACATATGTACCATATGTGGCTGCGTGCCGATGTCATGTGTGAAGTTTTGCCACTTTTAGCAGGTGTGAAAGAAAGAAAATGTCAGAAGCCTTCAGCAACTGCTAGTTACCATAAAATCCGGCCATAGAACTTTTCACAAGGTAATTTTTGGGTTTGTTTTCTTGTCAACCCACATCAAATACACCCAAAAGCATGCATATACACACACATATACATATCTATCTAAAATAGCACAGCTGATGCTTGAAGGTGCTATTTCTTATTTATTTTTACTTTTTTTGCTTAAAAAAAATACATTTAAGACTCTTTAGCTCAGTCTTTAGCTCATAATTTAAACTGGTCATACAGTGGATGAACCTGACAAACAGAAAATATCAACACCGCCAAGCGCGTGAGTTGTGTACGAAGTGCAGCTTTAGAAACAAATTAAAATACAATATAGCAAAATTAGGAATTTGCTATTTTGCATTTTAATTTTTTCGTTACGAGCACTAACATTTGTTTATAGTTTTATGTTCTCTCTCTCTCTTCTTTGTGCTCTTTTAAACGCATTAAATTTTTATTAGCCAACCGCCGGAGCTTTTCTTTATTGGAGTACACACATACAGCTGTGTTCAAAATAATGGGAGTGCAACGAATTATCAAGTTTTTTTTTTGTGCATTCTACAACAAAAACCAAAAATTCAATGCTCCGAAGTTTGTATAAAATTCACAAAAATTGTATAAATTAAAAAAGAATATACCAGAATATCCAACTTTCTATTCAGAATTTTCAGAAAAATTCTGGGCTTGCAGTCTTATAGTAGGTACATTTAATCCTGGTATCAAGGAGCTTAAGTTCGAACCGACTATAAAATCTCGTTGATTTTTGGCAATTTTTCTCATTGAGGTGTTGATTATTTTCCTCCATATAAAAGATATCGAGGGAAGAAAAAATTGTCAAAAATCAACGCAATCTTCAAGCAACTTCGAATTTTCTCTTTTTTGTACTATAATTGAATGAGCTATAAAACTGCATACCCAGAATTTATTCTAAAAAACGTTGGACGACTTCGAATCTCTCACTTTATTATACTAAAATTGAATGGGTTAAAAACCTGCATACCCAGAATGTTTTTAGAAATTTAAGAACGACTTTCAAACTTCCACTTTATTATACTAAAATTGAATGAGCTATAAAACTGCATACCCAGATTTTTTTTTAAAAAACGTTGAACGACTTCGAACTTTCACTTTATTATACTAAAATTGAATGGGCTGAAAAACTGCATACCCAGAAAATTTCTAAAAAAATGTTTGAGCGACTTCGAATTTTCACTTTCTTATATTTGAATTGTGTGGGCTATAAAACTGCATATCCAGAATTTATCTAAAAAAATTTTAACGACCTTGAACTTTCACTTTCTCTGTTAGAATTGTATGGTCCTATGAAATTTCATACTCAGAATTTTTCTAGAAATTTTTCAGCGACTTCAAACTTTAGCTCTTTTATACAAAGAATTTATGAAACTACTTACCTAGAATTTTTCTTAACATTTTTTTACGACTTCAAACTGTGTTCAAAAAGGTTTTAAATATTCTGATTACAAAGCTGAAAGTTTTGATTAACATTTTTTGTTTTAATTTGTTTAATATTTATGATTTTTGTATAAATTTTGAAACTTTGATTTATAAAGTTCTTGTTATACAGCGCGCAATATTTTTATAAAAAATTAACGAAAAAATGTAGCATGAAACATTTTGCGAATGTTGTAAAAAGTTAAAATGACTTAATTCTATGAGCACAAGTGTACATATACATACATACATACCAACACTGTGCACAAATTCATACAAGTAAATCTCTTGCCCTCTAAGTTTCGAAAATTTCTCATTTTGCCATTTTAATTGCTTTAGAAAAGTAATAAAATTACATTTCCCACAAGAGGAAGTGGCAAGTGGAGAGTTGCGAGTGTAGCAACGGGTATGTTTATACAATGTACGAATATGTGATAACAGAACGTTCAGTGTGACCACTGGCCATTTTGCGGAAAACGCGCTCCACCACTCGTAACTTTTATCACAATATTTTGGTCTGAATTGCGGACATTTCAGACGTTGTCCGCCCCTCCTGCGCTCTCACTGCATTCATGCTTCACAAAAACTAAAATAAAATTTCTTATCAAACAATTCAAGTGCTCTTGGATGTATGACGGAAGTAGGATAATCACAGTGCTGCCTTGAACGAACGCAATACACTGCTAAATTCCACGCATTTGAGTGGTTTTCTAAGAGAGAAAACTCATAAAATTCTCTGTATGAGATAACATCACCAAGCACTATTTAGAGTGCCTAGTAAAAATGGCGTCTTGGAATAATCAACTTGAATCGCCTGCAAATGGATGCAGACAAATTCGTCTTTTGGTTTTTATTGTTAGTGTAGTTTTAAGTAGAAGTGCAACAAACTGTGGAGGCAAATGGTTCCCGTAGTATTTGAAATTTGAGAGGGAAAATAAGAAGCAGTGGCACAAGAGGAAATCTATGCGCTAAAGCGTTCACAATGGTGGTACGAATGAGAAACGAGGGAAATCAAAATCTAAAATCAAGATTCAGCAAGTATTTACCCAAAAAGAAGTGTATGCTATGAAATATTGGCTCTTGCAATGAAAATTAAAAGCAAAATAGCGTAGACATGATTTTTTGCATAAAAGACACCGACTATGAGGAAATATAGATCTGCAACTACACTGCGTTAAAAAGCAGGGACTTATCGACAAGTTTTATAAAAATATAGTTTATGCTCCTACAAAAAGCTTCTCAATTCAGGTTTCAAACCTTGTGGAAATTAAAAAAAAATTCAAAAATACTTCATGGAATATACCGGGTACAACCAGAAATGGAGTATACGAAAAGTGTAAATATTTATAAAACATATAACCACCACTTTGAACCAAAAAAATATGTGTATGAAAAAATACATTCCATTAAGTGCGCACGTGAAAATTGACAACGCTGCAAAAAGGTAAGATGTGCTATCTTTTACATTTGTCATAAAAGTATTGCATAAAAAATATGTTATGCACCCAACTGCTACAAAATCACAGTTTCGACTTGCCATGTGTTGCAAGTATGCGATACTCAACGCACTACACACTGACAGCTGTCAAAAATATGATGCGTAAACGCAAAACTCACACCACCAAAAATTGCGAGTGTCACTAAAATAGCATAAATGTAGTGGAAGTAGTAAAAGTTGACGCAAATCAAAGCTATGTTCGACATTTATACTATTTTTGTGACCTTTTCGATATAAAATTGTCGTAAATAAAAACAGCGCTCGACATTTGTTACCCCCCAAGGGTGCAAAGAGTGAGAGAAAAGTGCGGTGCTGAAGAAGAAGGCAGTACGAAGATACATAGCGGAAGTGCGGCAGGTTGCACATTGTCGAAATAGAAAAAAAAATAAAAATAAAAAAATGTAAGTGCAAATGTTACCCTCTTTTGAACTTCACACATTTTTGGAAACTGCCAAGCTATAGCGCATAGCTATATAAATAAAATTTGGTAACACTGCCAACTAATCAACTGTTATAGCAAATGCCCCCAACATTCGTTGCATACCGTGTACGGGTGTACTACAAAGTACGCACTTTTATAGATATTCAAAAGAAAACATGAAAATAGCGCTAATCGACCATAAAATACGCGCCAATAAAAACGTAATACAAAGAAAGGTTATAACAATAAATTCCAGCTTCAATGGACAAAAGCGCTCGAAATGATGTTACCTCATAAAATCCAGTGTATTAACTTGACCTGCTCTAATTCCTGCTTCTTCACTACTGCCTTCACATTCGCCTTCAGCTCTAACTCAGTGTGACTTTTCAGAAAATACATAAGAATTGTAGGGTTACCCCTAAAATTCTGTGGAACTCACAAACATTTCCGAAGCAAAAATTGGGTACACAGCCTATTTTTTCTCATGAATGCATTCAATGGAGAACCAACTCCAGTTTTACACTAGCATCTTCTCATTCATACTTTTTGTTATTGGCATTCACGTTGTGACATTAAATATGCGTTAGAGCAGCTGATAGTGTCATTAATGTCATTTGTGCATTTACTCAGGTTGTGTATGTGTGCGTGTAAGTGTGTGATGTTTCTCCTTTGAGCGCTCGCAAACTCATTTTCTTTTCAAATACAGCCTCCACGACCTTTTTGTTGTTGTGGTTGTTTTTTTTTATTCAGCATATTTTATATTCCAAATTATCCATTAAGACAATATTACGTTTTGGGTGCTCCGCCTCATTGCTATTGTCCGCGTCGAGCCTGCGTTGGTTAGAGCAACAAACTACAAAAGGAAAAAGGAAAGGAGTCACTAACCCACGTACATACGCAAGTACGTACAGAGGTATGTATGTACATATGTAGGTCTTGTCTCACACAATCAGCCTGTGTTGGGTTTAAATTAAATGTGTGCCTGATTTATGACCTTTGTTTGTATGTTTGTGTGTGTGTGTGTGTGTGCATTGTAGTTTCAGACTAAATGGTAATTTCTTTATTATTATTATTATTTCGGGTATTATATAATCTCCACTTGTGTGCATGTATGTATGTGCAGCACGCCTTTGTGGTCCTTAGTACGCACACCTTTGTTTAGGGCGCACATTAGCCGTCATGGCATTTTGAAATATGTATTTGTGCGCATATGTTAAACTTTTAATAAATGCGTTATGTGGCAATTTGGTTTTTAATCAAATCATTTCATACAAAACGGTCTTTCATTCACCTTTTGTGCTCTTGAGCAAGTGACAATTTTCGTTTGAATATCGTCAAGGCATACCTTTTCTGTTGTTTATTCGATTGCGGAGCTTTGAAGTGTCAACGTTTATGTGTAAGTGTTGCACGTTGTTGTTGTAATAGCTTACAACATGCTAACATGATTTTTGAGGAAGGCTTCTGGAGTAAGAGTCCTTGTTCTTTTGCTTGATTGGCGCGATAACCGCTTTAACGATTTTGGTCGAGGTTCACAAAGCGCACCAGTTGTTCTCGTGCTAATCGGCGCCAACTAAACACCGCAAATGAAGCCAAGTCCTTATCCACCTGATATTTCCAACCCAAAGAGAGTCTTACTATCCTTTTGCTACCATCCACATGTGCCGCATGGAATACTTTTAGAGTAGGGTTACTTGTATCCATTCGGTCGACATGACCTGGCCAGATCTACGTCGACACAAATCTCACACATCCAAAGGTGCAAGAGATCTTAAATCTTCCACAGGATCTGTCTCTCTAACAGCCTTTGGCTGAATATGAATTCGGACTCTTTAGGTTTCATTGATCTAAGTATTGAAGGAACTCTTTAAAACATCAAATTTCCATATGTTTTGGTGCCTAAAATAAGAGCCCTCTTTCAGTTCAGTGAATCTTGGCCTAAATGTGATAAAATGTTTGCTGGTATTAATAAGCAGATTTTTTTCTTGTTTAGCACAAAAATTATCATCCTCAGTAGTCAGTTATGCTCATAAATACTCGTATACAAGTAGTTTAGTCATTGCTGGTATTCTCAAACTAGTTTTGAAGTAGTTCGAGTTCCAGGGAGCTCTCCTGGTATTGCGCTTTCCACTTTGGATCTCTCCACCGCAAAATAAAAATTCCTGAAAAGTTGTTAATTTTACATTTTCTCGCTTGTCCAGCTCTTTTTTCACTTATTTGCTGATTAACTCAAATTAAAGTTTTCATGAATTTGAACTCTGATGATGATCTTTCCCCTTTTTTCCATTCTCCTTCTCTTTTACCTCTTCACACAAAGGTCATTGCGCTAAATGCTCATTAATAAATCAAGACTGGGCAGCCACCGTCGAAAATTGCCAAACAAAAACGATTTTGAAACGAATGTCATACACACACATATGCTCGTGCATGTATGAGAAAAACATAATCCAATCAAGCTCATTAAAAATTTGTAGAATAGTACAAATCGAGCAATGTTAATTAATTTTCTATCAAAAATTTCAAATTTTCCACGCGTGCTACTAATTAACAAGGGAGATGCGTGAAACTTTAATGTTGCCAGTAAAAATTATACAGCAGTGAGTGGAGTAAATTTTTAAAGATAAAGAATTTATGGTGGAGTAAATTTTTAAAGATAAGTTGAATTTTTAACTAGTGCGCCGCGGGTGGCTACTAGTCCGTCTTTGTTTAGGTTGGGTTGCAGTGTAGATTTTAAACGAAATTCGCTGTTGTCTATTGCAGTGCTAGTGATTCGAGTGTTAAGAGGTTCCTCGTACTACTAGTTGCAAATTGGATATTTAGAAATCACTTTTAAACTAGTTGTTAAAGGGTTAGTTGGCTACTCGTTACTAGTTTTAAAAGATTTTTTAAGCTTTGACTAGATTTACGCAGTATGACAAGAGAGAGTTTCAAATTGGTTTTGTAGAAAACACTTTTAAACTAGTTTTCAAAGGTCCAGTTGGTAACTAGTTACTAATTTGAGAAGAGTTTTTTAGCTGACTACTTTTAGGCAATATGGCAAGAGAGAACTTTAAATTGGTTATGTAGAAAGCGTTTTTAAGTTGTAGTTATTCAAGGGTTAGTTGGTAACTAGTTACTAATTTGAAACGTGCCGGCTAGATTTAGACAGTAAGAAGAGTATGCTTATGCGTCGCATGTAAATTTGAAAAGCTAAGGTACAACTTTTAAAGCGCCTTCAGATTTTTCTTTTAAAGACCTAAAACGTATCCTGTTTGATGGATGCAGGCGACGAATGCTTAATTCAACAAATGGCTCTTATTTCTAATTAGTAAAAGCACCTCCTCCATATACCAAATAAAAGTTATTTTATGAGGTAGTTCTTCAAAGACGAAAAACACTCACAAGCTCAGTATTGCCTTTACGATCAGTCTGCGGTCATTTTTGATATTTCAGAACCGTGAAAGCTGTTCAAACCCATAACCTACGTCTTAACAGCTGATGTGTTTCACACAAATACGCTCAGCTTCGGAAAATACATGCGTCTATGAACATTAAGTCACAAAGCAACTGTGCGTCAAAGGTACTTTATGAATATTTATTTAAGAATTTTGTTATTCTTGATGTATAAAAAATGTCTAGAAAATCACGCGGTGCAGTATATACCAAAGAAAATAGAGAAAAGCCAGAACATTTTTTCTATTTCCGAGAAGCAGCTTAACAAGTACAAAGTGAAAGCCGCCAGATGCTGTTGATCAAATATAATTTTTGGTAAGTTCTCGCCAGCAAGCGCTTTACAGCCTATTCAAATGCTTGATTTTTGGTTGCAACACAAGTCAGTAGGAAGGGTAGGTCATGCCATTGCAACATCAAAGATACCCACAAGCAAGAAAAAGGGCGTACAGATAAAAAAGCAACCGTAACAGCAGAAACGCAGCTACACTTGATCTCAAAGCATTACTCACTCATTAGCAGCAGCAGCATCAGCCGAACAGAGAGCGTTGAACTGCCAGATAAGCAACGCAGCGAACTACCTGCTGTTTACAGAGATCATGGGCTGAGTGCTGAGAAGAGCGCACGGCATTCAAAACATCATAAATTTCAAGCGCGGCCTATTCATTAAACATTAATACACACAAACACACATACACATGCAAGTCAACTGTTCCCAATCCTTGCAATTCCTGTTTCCTCTACTACACGCAAACACCTGCTATGCTATCTTAAATTACAAAAAAAAACAACACAACTTTGTTATTTATGAAAATAATACCAAAAAATACAACAGCAATAATACCAACAACACAAACTGTACAAACATTTCCGGCAGTGATTTGAAGTGGCAATATAAAGCAAACAAAAAGGCGGAAGCACACAGAAGCTACGGTGCTGCCTATTCGCAGGACAAAGGACACATACCTCACACACACACCGACACAAGTGCATGTGTAGAGGTGGTGAATGAGTGCTGAATAGTGCCTGCAGCTATGTGCATAGGTGCTCAGCATGGCTAATGCTGTGCACTGGGCGCGGTTGTTGCCACATGAAAGGCTGCTGCTGCTATTGGAGTTGTGCCCTTTCATTAGCAGCGGCAGCAACTGTAGTCGACGTGGGTGGGCTTTATAGAGATATACGCATGCATTCGAGCATACATACTTGCTTTGATAAAAAAACGACATTTGATATGCGGGCGTGAAATAAGCACAGCGAGAAAAAAAGTGATTCAAACCGGTTTTGGGCTTCCATGCATACATTTACAGGGTGGTACATCTAGCTTTAAGAATTTGATCCACCACTTCTTTTTTTACTTCGGCAGCTAAGATAACATCCTGCATCAGAAATTTAGCTTATGATGAGATATTTACAAAATGGGTAGCTTTTCCCATAAACAAAGTTAGGACATTTTAAAAATTTGCGAACATTTTCAAAAATCAATTAATCAGCCGAAGTGGTAAAGTCAAGAAAGCGCCTAGAAACTGCGATATTACTCCACTAGACTATTTTTTGTGAGATGCCGTTCAGAATAAATCTCATGCCAACTATTTAGCGACGATTCAAGGGTTGATACATGCAATCAAAGTTGACACTGTTGAGAAAAATGGCGAAATTCGCGAAAATGTAAATACTGCAAGTTTTGATTGGTCAGAATACTGTAAAGATATCATTTCAATAAAATTTTATTCCATGTTTAAGGGCAAGGTTTGCCATTTCGAATACAAAAAATGCATTGAAAAGTATTGATGGTATTGCGCTTCTCTCTCTTTAAAAAATTAAATTACTTGTTAGATTTTTTTGTGAGATTAAGTTTAACAAGGCGCGCCTGCCATTTCTTTCTCGTGCTAATGGCAGATTTAAACTATAGTATTTACGCTATGGTATTTAATTTATAGCCGATTTAAGTTAAATTCCAAATGCTCAAAAGGACCACCCTGTACATAAACGAAAATACTGGCATAGCGGTAAATCAATCTGCAAAAAACAAATCTATCTGTATGCAAAAAAAACAAATTCTGAAACCAGAAATTCATCTCCAAGCAACGAAACTTAATATTTAATTGAAGAAAGCGTAAAAAGAAATGAGAATAGTTTTTATGTTAAAAAATGTATTTACTGATCCAAAAAATTCCCCTAACAAACATCAAAAAAATGATTTGTTTTTCTTTATTACACCTTTAAGCACACCACAATTCCCATCTGTGTAGAACTTCTGAATATTCTGAGTGAAAAACCTGTCCCATTGCAGCTTTTACGCTTACTTTGCTTCACTAAAAGAGGTAAGCATAGAGCGAAATAAATTCTGGAGTTGTTGGCATTAAAGAGCTAAATTTTTCGTTCTGGCACCCAATTAAGACCTTCTTTTTGCATACAGCTTTTTCCGAATTGTTTAACAACGCTTCTTTTGAAGAGCGTTTAGTTTTCTTTCAAGTCATGATTACTTATGTGAGGATCTGCCTCAATTTTGTTACTCTTTTTATTGTCTTAGCTCACATCTCTTGCTGGCTGTCAGCTCCCATCTTCTCTTGCGGATTTTACTTTTGAAATCGTATCCTTTCATATACATCTCTAGTTGTAATTTTTTGCGCCATTAGCTTTTGTGGCACTCCTTCCCCGGATTCCTCACCATCTCTCAACCAGCTGTACACAAATTTTCGACTATTCATTGCATTAAAAGCTCCATCACCACATTCATGTTGTAATGTGCGAAATTCCATCAGACAATTCGTTTGCTAGAACAAATGCTACATTTTTCGTATTGCGCCTTTACCACCACTCTTTATCGCTTAGTGTCGGTTTTTGTTTTTTTTTTTTGGCATCAAAATGAAATGGAATTTATGCACGACGTCTATCATAAAAACTTCCATTAACGCATTTTGCTACATTTGCACTCACACTTAAATAGTAGATAAATACACCAAATACACACAAATACAGTGGCATTTTTTATTATTATTATTTTGATTTTTTAGGTCAACCGTCTGCCTCATATCCGCACACATACATAAAAAATAGTACATTATTTTCATTTGGTTGCCTTGACACCTACACTGAGGCCCTTGCGGCCACATCCTTCTCATACACCACACACTTTTCCTATTTGGAGCTGGCTTTGTTGCCGCTCTTAAGCTTTGTCTTTTTCTGCGCCGTGTACCATTTTCCGGAATATTGTGTCTCGTATCCGCAAAGGCTCATGCAGTGATTTCCACAATTGTGAAGTGCTTCTCTTTAGATATATATTTAGTATTCCATATGTCCTTTTAACAGCTGACATTTGATGCCGAAAGTACCTTTTTAGTATGCACCCCTCCATTGACCAAAAGCTTTTCGGTCTTCTTCTTCTGTTTTGTACACGCATCCACTTTGTATTAAGGCTACAAATGTGCTCGTCTCAGCTGTGCTCGGGAAAATGTTCTATACTCAGCTTTTATTTACATTATCTTCTTCTTCTACTACCTACCTTTTTGCACTTTCACTCTAATTCATATCACTGCTTATTCACTTTGTTCATATTACCTGCGCTCTTCCCACCACAAAACTATACTTTAGCCTTACCCAAACCTGTTCGCCTCACTTCCTGCTACCTTATTTTTCCTTTTATTTATTTTTATTATCTGTGCTTTACCTCCGAAATTCCGTCCCAATATCTTTCTGCCTCATATTACCGTGCTGCTGTTTCCCCGCATCTCTATCCCACAACACCTCATCTTCATCGTTTCTGGTGCCTTGTTTGCAAGTCACCATCTCCATTCTTTTCTCCAGCATACGAGGCTTGCTGGTTTTGGCGTTGCCAACCAACTGCTAAACTTTGCGTTGCCAGGAGCTCTAGTTATTATCTCACCAAAATGCTGTTTTGCGCTATTTAATGTGGATTTGATGCATAAACAGTTTTTATTTACTTTTTCATGCTTTTAATCTGGAATTAGAGGTAATGCGTGTTAAGCGGGTGAGTGGCGAAATTTTTGTAGATTAATTTTTGCCATTTTGTGTGATCGAGTTTATGCTTAGCTCTGGCTTTTGTGGTATAAATTATTTAAGATATTCTAATATACTAAAATCGGATAGCTTTTGTTTTCAGAAGAAGAACATTATGCTCAATATGGTTAAATGAATATATTTCTTTAAAAAATTTGCGTGCCACCTACAGCTGAAATGTTCTGAAGCAATACGACTAGCAAAAGAGTCTGTAAGACAAAAATTTAGTTATCCTACACTTCAAGAAAAAATAGCATCATTTAGAGGTTAAGGGAATTTTTCAATTGTAATTTAATTTGTTCTATAAGGACGATTCTGGGCTTTGCCAAATTTTTAAACACTCAAAATTTATTTTGAATGAACCATCTATTATATTTATTTGCCCATAGTGATTTGTACTGGTTCATCTAAAGTCAAGTCAATTAAGAAATTTTTTTTATTTATTATTTTAATACGAGTATATTATTATTTGAATGAGGAAAAATATCCCATTGAATATTATTATTAGATATAGTACACTTAAAAAAACTATGTTTGCAAATAAGTTTAAAATACCAGGTCCATTTGAAAAGCCCGTACAAAGTTAGAGAGATGGCACTACTGACGCTTATCGGGGTTATGTTTAGTTAGAGTTTCAAGTTTCAACAAGTGTCAGCCGGTCAGCGATATAAAGCGTTTTTCAGTAAGAGCGCTTCAACTTTTTTTTTTGAATAAAACACAAACGGTTTGACTCTTTTAACTATTTTTTTTTTATTATCGAGTTTGAACATATACATTGAAGTATGAAATTCGATTTCTTTTGCATGACCACCGAGTGTACGTTTTACGAAGTCCAATCGTTGAACCCAATTTTCGAGCACTCTTTTGCATAAATCGGCCGAAATTCCAGCAATTTCGCGTTCAATATTGGCTCTGAGCTCATAAATCGTCGCCGGCTTGTTACTGTAGACCAATGACTTCACATAACCCCAAAGAAAATAGTCTAGAGGCGTGCAAATCACACGAGCGCGGCGGCCATTCGACCGGTCCATTTCTGGAAATAATGCGCTCATCGAATTTACTCTTCAACAAATCAATTGTAGCGTGTGCTGTGTGGCTTGTGGCCCCGTCCTATTGAAACCACATGTCGTCTAAGTCCATACCATTCAATTGCGGCCAAAAATAATCGTTTATCATGTCGCGGTATCGATTTCCATTCACAGTAACGTGGCGATCGTTCTCGTCAACGAAAAAATATGGGCCAATTTCGCCGCCGGCATGTAAACCGCACCAAACAGTGATTTTTTCGGGATGCAACGGTGCCTCATGAATCACGTGTGGATTGCTTTCTGCCCAGTAACGCATATTTTGCTTGTTGACAAAGCCATTGAGCCAAAAGTGAGCTTCATCACTGAAGATGATTTTTCGAAAATTTATAAATTTTCTTAACAGAATTTGCACGATCATTTTCATAATAGAATTTGCACGATTTGCAATCGTTGCTCAAGTGTGTAGCGTTCCATGATGAAATGTATACTAATGAAGTTTACAAATGGCAAGCGAAAAATCAAAAATATTGCGTCGTTCGCCCTCCCTATCGGAAAAAAGTTGAAGCGCACCTATTGCAAAACGCCTTATTTCGCACCAGTTTACGCCTGAGCAGTTGTGGTGGCAAAAGTAATGGAAATAGGGTTCCAACTAGTTCCACATTCCCCATACAAACATGTACGGTGAATGCTAGTGGATTAATAGTTCTTTGCCGGATATAAATGTGGGTCGTTCCGGTAACGTAGAACCGGCTTTCCCCTATTCGCCAGACTCCCCAATTTGAAGAAATGCCTGGCGGGAAAAAGAGAGTCTGGCTATTTTTCAGACTTGGATAAATCATATTATTCGGAAGAAATCAACAAACCAGAACAACGTTGGATGAAGTGTAAAAGCTTAAAAGGCGACTATGTCGAAAACAAAAAAAAAATGGTTTACTCCAAACAATTAAGTAGTTTTTGTATTCGAACTTTTCAAACGACCATCGCATATTGGACATGGTCTTAAATTTTTCTATTTTTTTATATGTTTAATTATGTTATTGAATGCTTGAATATAATAAGATGTAAACTGAATATTAAACAAAAAAATTATAATATCGAGAGTTCTCACTTTTGGTTTGGAATTCCTTAAAATCCTAAATTTTCGATATTTTTTTTTTAATCTTTAACAATAAAATATACCTTTAAACTAATTTTTTATAGTTCTGAAAGTTTATAATTTGCCAAAAAATTTCGGGAAAAACTTGGTTTTGTCATTTGTCAAAAACCCATATTTCCCCTAAAATTTTTTTCTATCCTTGAAATCTTCATATAGGAGTTCGCTCATCTTTTAAAGTTATGTTAAAAGAAAAGCATTTTTTATAAAAGTTAGTTTTATTTTAAAAACATGTAACAAAATTTACATAAATGTTAAAAAAAACCGAAGATCGTTGATTTAAAACAATTCCACAATATAAAATTGTTTTCAAAATATTTTCAGTTTACTTCTTGTTACACTCAAACCCACAAATAAACTTATTTTCAGGAGGCCTGATGACCTTTTTCAAAATATTTGCAGATTTGGTATGGCAATCGCTTACATTTTACCTTCTGAAGAAAGGCAGTAGTTTTTGTTTTCAAACGATCACGAGAATAATAATAATAATTTCATTTTTACTTATTGACCTACACCACTTTCCAAATTATGAGTAAGAGGAAGCCGCTTTCAAGAGTAGGCCAACCTGAGTTTGCAGTCAAGTATTTGAGATACCCACTTTTTTCATGTTCATTAACAGTTCACTCACCAAAAGTGCTACGCGTAGGAGCTGGAAGTGCAGTTTTAATACTACATTGAAAATTCTATGCAACATCAATGGCGAAAACAATTTTTGATCAACACTTTTTAAGTCGCAATTTCACAAGTTAATACTTTTCCTATTACCTTTTTCTAGTTTTAATAACGACGAGTACCACTTTCGTACATATTCGTGCAACATTTCTTCACCGCTCTTGGCATATAAAAAAAGGCTCCATCAAAAGTGACGAATGGATGTTAGTCGTAAATAATTTCTAGACGGTACCTTTTTTTATGTCATCTTTGACATTTGTCAAATAGGCAGATGTACAATTTTACACAAAAGAACGCAATAAAATTATTGAAACTTATCATGAAAATTGTCAATCTTTAAGAACAAAATATCTCAAAAAAAAATTTTTTTTTTGGTGGAAATAATAATTCGAAGGAGTTGACAATTCAAAGGTTGGTGAAAAAATTTGAAGACACTGAGTGTGTCGAAGAAAGAAGAGAGACTAGCGGTCTAATAACTGGACGTTCTGTTGAGAATATTGCTGCTGTGGCACAAAGTGTGGCTGGACAACCTTCAGTATTGATATCTCGACATTCTGAACAGTTCGATTCATCAATCGACTATTTCTGCGGATTTCACTTGTAGTGGATGCTCATGCTGGACGTTTAAAGGGTGTAATTTTTCACATATATGTAATTGTGTAGAGTCGTATTTTGAATAAAAGTAGTGAGACTTGAGATAATCTAAGTTTTTACATATTTTATTTTAAAACAACAGCTAAGCGCGTCATCTGAAAGACCCTTTATTTCACTATCGCCTGTAATAATTCACAATTCTTTCGATGTTTTTGACTAATTTTTACTATACTTTGACACTGTCGACAATTAATCATTTGTTGCAGCTACATGCGATACTTTTCATATGTATGTACGCATACAGGCAGCTTTTTTCATGCCACAAAATAAACTCGCCTACAACACTATCAACCGCAGAGAGGAACTTCCACACTTTCGGAAAACAAACTATTGAACTGCTGACCTACATTTGGCAAGCGGAAGTGAGCAAAAATCCATAGCCCTATTCACAATACACACAAGCAGTCGTACGCCGTTGAAGTGGGTGGGTGGTGGCACAGTAGGAGGCAACCCTCGTTGACCTCATAAATATGTATGCCTGTATGTGTGCACATACAACGGTGCAAGTGCGAGCGAGAAGAGGCACGTAGAAGTGAATGGAAAATATAATAAACAGTAAATTGTGGAAATGTGTTGCACTTATATTATATTATAGTATGTATATGTATGTATGTGTGTGTGTGTGTATTACCCATAACCGGTGCTTGGAGGTAAACAATAAATATCTGAAGAAAAAGTAAAAATAAGGGCAAAACCCATCTTGGCATGTAGAACAACAAAATGTGGTAGCCAAAGTGGCTACAAAAAATGTACAGCTGAAGAATTAAAGCTAAATAAATAGAGCACAAAAAGTGAATTTACACTTTTTAAACTGTTTTTGTGCCGTTTCACAACACTTCTACAAATAATACCAAATTTACGAGCGCAAAGCAATAAAATGGCAAGGCATTGTTTCTCGTTGCAAATTGTTTTTCAACACATTTTCACCCGCACGAAATCGCTTGCGCGCCTAGCTGCTGCTTCAGCGTGGCTAGCTCACTACTACATACATGCATACACACATACATATGCAAATGTAATTTTTGGCAAATGCCGCATATTATGCACCGCTCTGTGGCACGTAGTAAATAGAATTAGATTTAGTGCTACTGGTTGCGGTACAATAACAAAAAGTTAATAATCGAAAAAAAACAGCCAAAAGAGCCAATGAAATATGGCCTACAATGCGGTAGCTTTATATGCCACAAAAAGTGCTCAACCAGCCTGTGAGCGAGCGACCGAGCGACCGAGCCAGTTAGGCAGCAACAACGCCAACCATTCATAGCTGTAAATTATATTTCATTCATTCGTTTGCGCATTTCCGCTACTGATAAAATTTTAATGCGACATTTTCAAATGCAGCAGCACTCCACTCACTCTGCCAGCGTTGCACTGAAAGGGATACAGCAGCCGTAGCACAGAGCCGTGCATTGTTGCATAGCTTGGCTGCAGCGCACATTTAATACTTATTTCTTTAAGATGAAAAGTAAAAAATAAAAATGCACTAAACGAACTTTACAGCTGATTAAGTGAATTGAAATTGATGTCGAAGCGCTAGTAGTTGTAGTTCTTGAATATAAATCTCTTTGTTGCATGCATTTATGAGGTCTCTCGATCGAATGTGGCGCTGCAGTGCTGCTTAGGGATGCTGGGGGAGTAATGGGTGTTGTTGGTGTAAGCGTGATATGCTCTTTCTATGTATACGATGTACATGTGTATGTATGCATAATATATATATGTACGTACGTGTAACGGGCAGTTTGTGCAAGTATGCGTGCATTTGTTGCCTCTCTATCTCTATTGGCGATAAACGCCTTTCTATGGCATTCTTCGGTTTCCTTTGCCAGCGCAAATGAGGTCATTCAATTATTCCATATATACACCTACCTATACATACATACACACATCTAAGCGCTACTCGTCGGCTGATTAAATTCAGTGCGCTTAATTGAAGCTTAGAAATGAAATGCATAAAGATTGTATGGAATTTTATATTATATATAATAAAATAACAAACTTTGCATTGCTTATGGATGCGAGTTGCACTTTATTATAGAATTTTATTATATAAAACGCACTACCAATTGAACTCTTTTTAATAATTACATATTTTCTTGTACTTTCAGGTATGTAAAATGAGATCAATTCGCTTTTTAATTCGTTGGTAAGTTATTCATCAAAAAGAAGCCCCATAAATCTCGAGGCTTGAGATGAAGCTTGAGGTTAAGCTGGGAAAGTCGAGAAGTAAGATATTTCTAAAACGCCAAATTTGATTTCCAACAGCACCTGAAGCACATCATTATCGACAAAAATGAAATGGGTTCTTGTTAGACAAGGCATAGGTTTCTCAATTTGAGAAAAAGTTAGTTCTCAACTTGGTCTGAAATGTTTTTCTAAGCTAAATACTGCATCAAATATCTATAGCACTTGCACTTATCTTTAAAGATTTTTAATGAAAGCACAGTGCATTCTATTACAAAAATCACATAAGCCCAAGTTTCAAAATTTATGAAAATTTAAAAAAATTCATCAAAGTTTCACAATTTTTAATAGAAATTTCTAGAAAAATTTTGAGTACGCAGAATTTTGGTATAAAAGTGCAAGTTTGAA
The DNA here is from genome assembly GCA_037575425.1 of Anastrepha fraterculus. NCBI lineage: Eukaryota > Metazoa > Arthropoda > Insecta > Diptera > Tephritidae > Anastrepha > Anastrepha fraterculus. The sequence goes on along the minus strand of JAYXIM010055318.1, from coordinate 15,369 downwards.
ATAGCGCGAAAATCGGGCTAATTTTTGAGACTCTTGTTTTTTGTGCTGGCGTTCTTGTGATTTTCCCTCATATAACGAGTACTCGACATTTTTATATAAAAGACAAATATCATTCTAAACAAAAGCAGGTCCATTTTAGTTGTGTTTTTTAGCTTGGGAGACAGGTCAGCTCAAATGTTATTCTCCATTCAGGCTGAACATAATAAAATTTAAGACTTGATAAATAAAATAAATAAAAGTTCCATAGAAAGAAAGTGAAGAATCACAGATTTTTCTTAAACTATGTAGTTTTGTAGTGCTTAAGGATGCTTAATAACTTTGCTAAAGTCGCTCGTTGCTGTTGTTGTAGCAGCATAAACATTCCCCAAACATATACCAGTGAATGCTGCTGAAGTGACAGTCCTTGGCCGGATATAAATCCGGGTGGTTCCGATTACGTAGAACCGACTGTCGTCGTCGGCTCATTTTCCTAATAACTGTAGCGTATTTCAGGATGAAATCCTAGCCATTAATGACCTAGCTGCCTAGTTAGGCGAAAATGTGACTGGCTTTAGAGAAGTCTATGCTCATTCTGACAGCCAATCAGCGACTAAATCTATTGATCTCGCAAATGCCGGGCATCTCTTAATTAAATGGTGAAATATTTTCGCATCCATTTGAAATGTGCACCCGCATCCATGAGCCTCCTCGTGACCTTAGTCATGTGGCTGCCAAACCCGGACATTTACGAAGAAAATGCTCCAAAGACACATTTTCTGAAAGGTCCCCACAGCTTCTGCATTAGGGATTAAATGGTAAACCTAGCTTTTCCGCATGTGTGCCGATCGTCCAATGAGCGGTTACGAGTTTGGAAATCGAATGGCGTAAAGTTTCCAGGAACTTCTTGTACAGAATGTATATGAAAATGTAAATTCTAACATCATCCAGTGCTAAATATTTGTATTAAAACTATTGATGTAATTATCAAATCTGGCAACCTTTCATGTACATGTCACAACCTGAAAATAAAATTTAAGTCATTCGTTGTAAATCCATCCACGTGTGTTTTTCTTTCTTAAAACTTCTAAATCCTCCGTCTATTGTACTGCGGCCAAAGTGTTTTCGAAATGGTGCTCCATTTCTTCGGCGCTTTCCTGAGCAATAAGTTGTGCAATTCCCCGTTAACAATACTCAGGAGGGTAAAGTAAGTGAAAAATCTCCAAATACTCCCAGTTGGCTTTAACTCTTTCCTTTAAAATAACCACCTTGAATTGTCCTAAAATATCAGCGCAACGCTTTGTGAAACTTCAAGCAAATTCATTTATAAGCCCCAAGTAATTTTTGCCTTATATCCTTTGACATACAATAAAAAAATGTTAACCAACCAGCCATAACCAAAAGTGAAGAGAAAAAACCAAAGTAAAAATGCGAATATATTTGCCAGAAACGACACACAAGTAATACTGGAGAAAAATGTGCGTACGAGTTTCACACTTTAAATATTACACCCGTAAAATATTGCAGAAGTGTCTAAAGGCGTAAGGCAGTTCGCACGATTTACTAAAAGTTATCTCACAACCGTAGCAGTGCCAACAACACTCGCATAGGATATTCGATATTACTGACCATGGCTTAAAAGCTGCTACTACGACCACAACAAAGCGTACACAGGAAAGTAGAACAGTACAGAAGCAACAGAAAAAAAAACGAGAAAAAAGAAAACATAAATACAAAAATTGCTACTTGACCAAAAGTTTCCACATTCTTTAACAAAGTGTGAAAATTTATAAGACCAAACTTTTGCCGCCCAGTTGCAGCCAGAGAGCCAGCCTAGCAAATGTGTTACGGGTTACATTCCCTGCTTGCTTACCTATGCGCCATTCGTACAGCACAAAAGTTGAAGATAGTTTTTTTTTTTTTGGAAATCAATACGTTTTCTATAAATTTTTCATAAGAATTGTTATTTATGTAGTAGGCGATGAAGAAACTTTGGTCTATTTTATGCTCCAAGCACACTTTCGAACTGCATGCAAGCCGCCCTGCGCCAAGCCAAACTGCTTGGCATGCGAAACTGGTTAGGTGCCTTTTTTCGCTAGGCGCTGTAAGAACGCCACAAGAAAACTGTAGTAAAACGTTGGTCATAATATTGAGTTAGAAATGGTCATACTTTCATTACGACGTGCCTTCGAGCACCGAGCGGCCTGGGAGTAGATGGCACGTGCTAAAGTTGGTGTCGTGGTCACTGCTGTCGCTAGATTGGCATGGCTGTAGTGACACCAGTTGTAGTGGCAATAATGTGGCGAGTTGTTATTGTTGTTACAGCTACTGCTGCTGTCAGTGTAAAAACTCATAGTTTTTGTGATTTTTGTAGGTGCTCACTGCGGCAAGCGTGCGACAGGCAGGCAGGTTTAAATATAATACTCAGAGTACGTTCCAAAGCACTCGCCAACTTCGTGTTCTGGCCACTGCTGCAAACGCTGGCAACAACAAGTGCCAAAAAAGGGGGAAATGGTATAAAACTAAAGAGCAAAAAAAATAAAAAATAATAATAAAGAAAAAATAAACTAAAATAAGGAAAGTATTAAATTTGAGTGGAAACTCTGTGACATTTTTGGCGCAGCCAGCTGTCATTTGTGCCACACTAATAAGTGTGGAAGTGTGTTGCAACAATTGCGCGTGCAAATTGCCCAGTTGTGTCATTTTGCTTTTCCTGCAGCATGCAACGCTATGTGTGTGTGTGTGTGTTGCGGTAATAAATGCGTGCGCACCGCATTGCGTTGTCAGTGTTTTACTATACTTCTTAGTTTTTAATGCTGCTACTTTTTGGCACAGCACATTTGCCGTAGTTTTGCACATTCGGCGAGGCGACTGTAGCGGCGCAAAAAATAGCCACATTTTGGGAATCTCAAAATTCCGTAGAAGATTATTTATTGTGAATGCCTAAAGAGGCATAAATTGTTATTGTTTTTTTAATGACATGAAAGAAAGTGGCAGCTCCGCAGCAGTTCTTCGTCGAGCCTCGCTTTGAAGAGTGGCGAACCAACTGCACTTGCCACCTTTAGTTTACGATGAGCGAACCTTTTTCCGTACAAAAAAAAAGTTTGCCATACATCCCTGAGTCTGAAACATTTTTGCAAGGTAATTTCGTTTTTTTTTTTGCCGTTAGGGGACTTATGGAACAAATAAAAGTCGTCTCCTCGAGGCAAAACCATACCAACCATACTCTAAGGCACAACTGCAATTCCCAAAGATATGTATGTAAAAAATGTTAAAAGGCGGCTGCTACATTCGAAAATCTTTCTTTAAAATACTTCTACTACTATAACTATTTTTGGCGAGCTTTAAATTTACTGGCATTAGAGTGGTACTTAGGGTGGTACGAGGTGAGATTTGATAGGTAAGTACTAAATTGTATTTATTGCGGTATTTGCGGCCAATGAACTTTGAAACAGAAAAAATTTTCTTGTCGAGGCAAAAACAGCGATATATTATAATCTTAGATCCGATTATAAATGCCGAAGATATGACGCAGAATGTTGAAAGGCGCGGTACGATCGACCAAAAAATGTTTCTTTCTATTTCGGGCATTTTTGTGTGTCTCACACTGTTCTGCGCTTTTATGTCTTTCTGCTTGTTTTATTTCCTTTGCCAGTTTTTCCTTTTATTGCTTTAGTTTTCATAAGTTTTTCTTTTATTTCTTTCTTCACTTTATGCATTTATTTTCTGCAATTTATTTTGTCATGTCCTTTTACAATTCTTAAGTTAAGTGTCGCGCTGCTTAGATTTTTCTAATACCTTCCGCGCACAATGCGACGTGACTAACATTTTACTTTTGGCAAGCCAAGTTAGGAGTTTCACATTTTGACAAATTGCTTAAAAGTGTGCCAGCTCGCTTTCCAACACTGTGTACGATGTTATGCCATTTGCTTGTAGCCCAATGATAAATCGTTAGCTGCTGCCACGTAACTGTGCTTCTGTCCTTAAATGAGTTACTGGCGTAAGAAAAATTCTAGTTCACGCGAAGTGCTGAAAATTATCAACTTAAAGTAAAGTTTTTAAAAAGTAATTTAAACGAAAAGTGCGCAAAATTAAGTTTACTTGCTTGAAACTCCGCTGAAGTGCCTCAGTCCTTAGCTAACCATCCAAGCCATGCTGCCTTTCATCACTTTCACTCTAAGCAGCTTTCTAGCTGTCCGTTTCGTGCATCTCCTTCATCTCGTTAAATGCGCTCAATCACTCTTCATTCTGTGCTGCAATAAACTTTGAAACATTGATTACATATTTCGTGTATTATTAACTTACCAGAGTTGTTTTACCTTTAACCCATTTATGTAGGAGTACATAACAACAATACTTTGCTCTATACACCCATTGACCCCGACAGCGCCATGCATAATTTAATAATCCTTCAAATAGCATTAAGCCTTAAAAAATATGATAAATCTTGTAAAGTGGCGGACTATCAGCTTTTGTACCTTACTTAACCGTTTTCAAAGGGTTGCACGTCCTTTCTGGCTCTATTTGGAGTGTCTTTTTTGCTGTTCTTTATGCATTTGCTTCGCAACACCTACGCTGCCTCCTCGCATTTATTATTCCAAAACGACCCAAAATAGCTGAAAGTAATAAAATATTAATGAAATTCCTGCAACACCTTTCTAAGGTATGACACACAAGAATTTTGTGTGTGCATGCCTAACTCAAACTTTCATAATTTTCTTCGATTGCTAACCCTGCAGGCACAATCGAAACTACTCAAAAGGCATTCTGGTTCATGAACTGGTATTTGGATGAAGTCATACTTGTTCGAGAGTGGCCTCAAATGTACCAGTTGCAAAGTGACCAATGAGAGGTGCATGAAAAGCAGATACTTTTTTCATTACTACAAATTTGAATGCATCAAAAGTTGAGAATGCAAGAAATGTGGATTAGACGAATATTCAAGAAATTTTAATAAAAATTTCGCTTACCATTTATTTGAGACAATTTTGGTTTTTATTAACAGTGTTGCGCTTTTATTCATTTAAAAAAATTTCGAGCACTTCTTATATGAAGGAAAATTTAGAACACCACCATAAAAAAAAATTGTCAAAAATCACTAGGAAATGAAACTTTTCTGAAAATTTTATTTGGAGCTACTTGTATAATAAATGAAAAATAAATATAAATAATTGTCGCGTGCAATTCTGTTATGTGTTTGGACGAGCTCCTCCTCCGATTTGTGGTGTACGTTCAAATGTTGTTTCACAAATGGAGGGACCTACAGTTTTCTAAACCGACTCCGAACAAAAAGAGGGTTTTTTGAGAAGCTTTTCATGGCAGAAATGCACTCTGAGGTTTACCACTTGCATAACATTAAACCAAAATTTCGTGCGCCACAAAACTACTTACCAAGAATTTTTATTCAAATTCCGATTAAAAAGTGTGAAATTTTCATAGAGGATGAATTATGTACTTCAGTTGCCAAGTAATTTACAAAATATACATTCTTCTTCTTAATTGGCGCGATAACCGCTTACGCGATTTTGGCCGAGTTTAACAAAGCGCGCCAGTCGTTTCTTTCTCGTGCTAACCGGCGCCAATTGGACACACCAAGTGAAGCCAAGTCCTTCTCCACCTGATCTTTCCAACGCAGAGGAGGCCTTCCTCTACCTCTGCTACCACCAGCTGGTACCGCATCGAAAATATATTATACATTACTTCTTCTAAATATTTCCCGTGCATACATGGGCAATGATGCTGGAGGGACAGCCCCTGGCCGTATATTAATCCGGGCCTTCCCGTTGACGTAGAACTGGCTGTCGAAGGAGCAACCTACATTCATTCTTCTGTTGTTAATTTCACTGCTTAGTTTCTTCGTTTGCCGTTATTTTGCCATAAATGCATCTTCATCATTCGCCGTTTCATTCATTCACTCCCTTTGCAGCTGAGAGGCCAATTCTTGCTAGCTAACCCGACATCATCTTACTACATCTGTTGGCAGGTGACGTAGACGAAATCGTTTTCATTGCTTAACACCTTAATTTGCTTGTTCACTGGATTTTGTTATAACTCGCCGCTGACAGCGTGGCATGCGCCCTGAGGATGAGGTACACCCACGCCCTATACCTTGGCCACATTTGCGCGCAAACGACCTCAGCTCAGTGCTCCATATTCACCTGTGTGAATATATACTTATATATGTATGCATGTGTATGTAGAGCATGTGTGTGTATGTGTAGTTTACCGCATGCCAATAAAATAACTCTTGAAGCTGGCAGCCATGTAGGCGTTCAAGTGGTATTTCTCACAAGGATTTTTCCTTAAATGCTCTCCTCACAGCCGACCTGCTGAAGGGCCGTATTGCTGCTGCTGTCGCATCCTCTTCAGTTGCCAACCCAGCGCAGTGAAAGACTGACTGCTCGAAGTTATGTTGTATAAAATTCTGTCTCACCTTTTCACATTCTCTCATTTACATTCCTGTGTTTCACTTCATGCCAGTTGCCTGCCCTGTCAGCGGCGGCTGCTTGCTTGCTTGTCGTCTGCATACTTTTTCATAATTTCTCAAGCAACTCGTCATGCTCAGCGTCTTAACCTTGCCCAGGCCATTCGTGAAAGCCCCCTCTAATTTTGCGGCATTTTCGGCAGGTGCAGACATCTATGGAATGCTGGCTTGTACGCGCGCCGCACCTTGTCGACGCTGCTGTCATGCACCGATACCGTACGCGTATTCCCAGCAGCAAATACTTGCGCATAATTCATAGCGCACACATTTTTTACGCTTTCATCTTGGCTTGGTGCCTCTTCCTGCTATCAGCTGTGCAGAATATTCCTTTTTCTTAACTCCTTGGCCTGTATTGTTTTTCAGCAGCGCTGTAACCTGTGTCATCCCACATGCTGCGTCGTTGTGCCCTCAACGAGTCCTTAAAAACTTTTCTACTTTTCAACTTTTTCTACTTCATTGTGCAACATACGCACATAAATTTTTCGCTTTGCATTTTTTTTCTTTCTATTTCTATTTATTTAACTTTACCTTGAAAAGCCACAAGTCTTCATCATAACTTCTCGAATAATTCACAGCCTTTGGCAGTCTTACGCGCTGGCAACTTGTCGAGTCATGTTGAGTGCGTACTTCGAGGCTATGCACCGAGTCCCCGCGCTAAGGCAGAGCTACTCACTGCGTATGCTGTCGCTGGCAAGCGGCTGGTATTTGAGTGTGCACGAACTTCCAGACATCTTGACGGGCATAGAATTAATAATTTCTTTGCTATATTTTGCGCTCTTTTTCATTTTATTTCATTTTTTTCCTGCTCACTCCAATCAACACTTCCACGTCTGCTAGTTACGCTATTGTGCAGCATTTATTGCCAGCCTTTAGATTTGCACTCATTAAATGTCAGACAGCCTTGCCACCTATTATGGTACCGATGGCGGTTCAATAACCGGCGACTTTAGCAGGCCACATTTCCTCGTTTATTTTATTTGCATTTCCAATATTTTTTCACACTAAACCTCCATTACTGCCGTTTTGCTGCAATTTAACAGTAGACCTGTCGTTTTGATTGCCTTACTCGCGCCTTACTCGCGCCTCTCCCTCTTACACAGTTCAACCCATATGATCCTGCACACGCGCTTCGCTCCCCCATTGCTGCGGGCTGCATCGTAGACTGTCTGCCTGCCTCCCTGACTGGCTGCCTCTTTGACTGCCACTTCTATTTTAATATGTATTATGAAATCCTTGCCATCAGCGCGGCTCACGAAATGGGTGTGTGAATTTACAGTTATGCATGCTGCCTTAGCTGTTGCCTCTCCTTCTTTTCATTTAAATAGATTTTCTCTCACCTAACCGCTGCTGCGGTTGTCGCTGGTAGACTTTTTTATTACCTTTGGAGTTATAAAATGTAATGAAATTGAAAGTGTTGGCTTGAATTTTATGTGAAATTTTACAGCACTGCCTGTTACCGGTTTAGCCTGCAGCTTCTAGGTTGCCCTGGTGGATGTAGAGCATATACTCGTATGCAAGTGCATTGGATTTTCAAATATATGTATGCGTGCGTGTGTGTGTGTGTGCTTGAGCGTAGGCAGCTATTTCAATACTTAATCGGAAATTTTAGGCTTCTAGTGAAATAGTTCAGAGATTTTGAACTGTTCTTACAGCCTTTACAAATCCGTGATGCGAGTGCCTCTCTAAGACGCAGGATTTGTGATTTACTAAGAAAACTTGATGGATTTTCTATAGGCATAACAGATCACTTGTGCACCAAACATTGTCTCAGGAGTACTTCTTCCAAGTTTGGATCGGAAAAGATGAAGCTCGCTTAAGGCTGAAGAAAAACCATCAACATTCTTACCGCTAAAGAAGCACTAGTCCTTCAATGAAGGTCAGCGAATTGGGAACGCGTTATTCTGAGCAGAGTTGACTTCTTTTCTTTAGTTTTTTTTATTTCCAATAATTTTTTATAAAAAAAAGGCGCTATTTCCCCCCAACTTTTATATAAATCAAAGTTTCGAACTTTGTGCAAGATTTATAAAATTCGATATAGTTACATGATCACCCTATTCCTATAGTATACCTACTCTTAATTCTAACTTAGTCTTACTCTTACATTTAATTACTTATGCTAACTCTTATGTAAACCAACAACATACTTTCTCACACTCTACACCCACACGCTTACTCACGCACTCAACATACACACAACATGCATTCCTACATTCATTGCTAGTTTTACTTTCTCCCATTCTCACTAAATGTTAAATATTAGTTAAGCTTTAAGTTAAGAAGATTTTTTGTAAAACTGGGAGTTCAATAAAGTTCTTTGTCACAAGAAGACGTTTGACATCTTTTCTATATATTTTCATCAAAATTTCAAATATTTTAATCAGGAATTAAAAAAAAATAAAGTACGCAGTTCTAAAGCTTATTAAATTTTAATTTGAAAGTGCAAGTTTGAGGTAGCTTAAAGTTCTGGTCGGTTTTTGATAATTTTTTTCCCATCACGGTGTCGCCCATTTTCTCCAAAACAGATCGTAGATTGTCAGGGGAAAAAATGTACACAAAAGTTTCTTCTGCAGAATTGTCTAAATGAAGAAGGGCGAAACAAATTCCCGACTTGCTGTGTCGCTGTTTAGATTAGAAATAGAAGAACTAAAGAAATCACGTTTGGAGCAATGCCGCTTCGAGTATGAGATTTGCGCAGGCTAACCCTAAATAAAAATTTGCATGTAGTTCATTTAAGAAAAAATTATAGCAAGAAAACATTATCTACCATCTTCTAACAGTATAAGTTTCGAGTAGTATTTATTAAAAAAAAAAAAAATAAAATAAAAAAATCTCAAAAATATTCAAAATTGGCAACAGCAAATCGAAATCGGTGCAAATGATTTCAGCCAGAAACGTACCAGCAAATGCAATTCGATCCCCAAAAAAGAGCTAGCAATATGCACCAAGCATGCGCTTGTTTGTTTGACAAACTTGTGAAAATTGGCAATTGGCAACACTCGACACAGAACTACGTGCGATGACAACAATGCGAGCGTACGTGTTAACGACACATTTTTGCAATGAAACTGTGCAAGGTTTTTAAAAATTTTGCCATCTTTTTTTCACATGCAATCATGTATTTTTTTTGTTGCATATTTTCCCTTACAGATATACACTTGCACACACACACACAACACTTCACCCTCTATGAATACAATTCGAAGTCGGCATTGCGCTTAGCAATAACAAATTCTGCAGCCAAAAAATAATTTGAAACAGTAAAATAAACACAAAATAGAATTTTAGAATAACAATAACTGCTTGCGCTTGGCAAGCATTCAAAAACAAGGAAACGAAAAATACTAGCGCATGGGCCAGTGCACCAGATAAAGAATTGCTCCCGATCTCTATCCAGCATAGGGTGGATGCACTAGCGTTTGTGTTAAACGGTGTTCAATTCGCTTTTTCCTTTGGTATTTTTCCTTCTTATTTGATTTGAAAACACAGTTGTTGTTGGCGCTTTTCTACAGCAAAGAATTCGCGTGGATTTATTTCTTTTGTGTGGTCGGCATCTACAGCGCGCTTATCAATGGCTCACAGGTCGGTTTCAATACTCACAAAGGACGAAAAATGTGAAAAAATAAATTAGATGTGCTTAATTTTAGAAAACTACATTTGAAAAACAAAAATACATAATTTTAAAAATTTACTGTTTTAGATACGTTTTTCTACAATTTAGGTACTCTTTTCTGCTTTTAGGTACAGCAGTTTTGTGAAATTCGGTACATATAGTTTTCACATCTAAATTCAAAAAACGATCATACCTTAAGTCGAATTTATTTTTTATTTTTTACTCCTAAATTTACAAAATTATTATACCTGAAAGCCTATTTTGGGTATATTTTTATGGTTGTAGGTACAGTAATTTTGTGAAATCTTAGTTATAATAAATAATTGGTTTATTTGTTGCCCAGAGTATAAGAAATTTTGGTATAGAATTTTTTAAAGAATATCTTAATCTTTAATTGTTCAAAATGTCTTTAGTTCTTTTTAGCATTTACATTTTTTTTTTAATTTTTGACATAAAAAAAATTTAACTATTTTAATTTTTCAATAATAATTTTTAATTATTTAAAATTTTATTCAAAACACATTTTTTTTGGTGTTTTTCAGAAATATCTGAGATGTGTTTTTCTAATTTTTTTCATTAATAGCTGAGGCAATGGCTCAGTAATCCCTGAAAATTCCCAGGCCGATAGCCACAGCAGATCTTTGCTCTACTCCTTTTATGTACTTAATTATTTATATTTCATTTAAATAAATAAATAAAATCCCTGAAAGTTTAATAATAGGATTTGCATGACTTTGCGAATTATACAAAATTTTGTCCAGCTATTAATTTCCATGAATTTCCAAAAAAAAAAACTTTCAGCTATTAATGGAAAAATCAAGAGTAATTCTGAGGAGAGTGTTTTTCAAAAATGGTCAAAAGAAATTTTTTAGAAAAAATTATATTTTTTTCCAAACAAAATTTCCAAAAACAATTAAAAAGAAAATGCATCAATTTCAAAAAAAAAAAAATTCCAAAAACACATTACCTACATATATATATGTATATATATATAATTGGCGCGAACACCCTTTTTGGGTGTTTGGCCGAGCTCCTGCTCCTATTTGCGGTGTGCGTCTTGATGTTGTTCCACAAATGGAGGGACCTACAGTTTTAAGCCGACTCCGAACGGCAGATATTTTTATGAGGAGCTTTTTCGTGGCAGAAACACACTCGGAGGTTTGCCATTGCCTGCCGAGGGGCGACCGCTATTAGAAAAATGTTTTTCTTAATTTTGGTGTTTCACCGAGATTCGAACCTACGTTCTCTCTGTGAATTCCGAATGGTAGTCACGCACCAACCCATGCGGCTACGGCGGCCGTCCAAAAACACATTATTTCAGATATTAATGGAAAAACAAGAAAAAATTAGTATTTTAATTTAATTTTTTATTATTTAAAAATTATTTAATTTAATTAAGAATTATTAAACAAATTAATTTAATTAATAATTTTATTTTTTCCAAAAAAAAAAAAAAATTACAAGGAGAGGTTTTCAAAATGGTAAAAAAGAATAAAAAAATTATTATTTTTCTTACAAAACAAAACGTTTAATTACTTAATCCTAAACCATTAACAAAAAAAATGTATTAAACGTTAAGAATAACCGATTTTTTCAATCATATTTAGCTATAAAAAAAATAATAAAAACATTTTAAAAATTTAAAAAAGAGTCAAAAATATTAATAGAAAGCCTCCAAAAAATAAAAAAAAATTGGCTCACAAAAAAAAATTGGAAAAAAATAATTTCCATAAATTTCCAAAAAATTGTTTTTATCAGCTATTAATGGAAAGACAAAGAAAAAAATTCTGAGGAGGTTATTTTTTAAAAATGGTAAAAAAATCATACCACAAAAAGTTTTGAAAAAAAAAAATTATTTTTAATTATTTGTTTTTTAAACATTAACAAAAAAAATTGATGAAATGTTAAAACTAACCGATTCTTTTTTTTTTTTCAAGTATATTCCGCCATAAAAACAGGTTACATAAAAGTAATAGAGAAGCAAAACTTTGCATTAAGTTGAAGAAATTTTCACTACGTTAAAAATGTCTTTATTACTTCTAATCCAATGCAGTAGTCATTACTAGTCTGATTTCCACACCGATTTAAAAAAATGTTAACGGGCCCAGATTTTCCCAAAAATTGTGCAGTCAAATTAAATTCAGAATAGCTCGAATGCGCCAAATGTAACTTTCAGTTGCGAAATAAGTAGAATGGTACCGACTTTTCCAGCGCTGTTACCCACTCGCCATTGTCACGTGCTTAGTAAGTTTGATTCTTTTATTTTTTTACCTCTTCTTTTTTTGCTCACTTTTGCTTTATGATCGCTCCTCGCTCCCTTTCGTTTGATTAGATGCGAATATTTTCTCAGCGCCTGCTTGACTGTCTACACAATTGCACGTTGCGCAAATCAAATAAAAATTGAAAATTTTCTTTTGCCATCGGCAAGTGGGCAAGCAAATATAAACAAAGTTTTCGTCCACTTATCTCACTGAGAGGGAAATAGAGTAGGTATATACATATGTGCGTATATATGTAAGTATGTATGCATATGAAAACTTTGTGGAATTGAAGAAAAAATTGATGCTGGGAATTCTCATTACGTCTTTCACACACACCAGCTGACAAATGAAATGAAAACAAGCGCACATAAAAAACTACACAAATGTCAGCAAATCATCTTTTTCCATCCATTTTTACCATTTCCATTTATTTTTGTGTCAACAATTGCTGTTTTTTTACACACACATACATACAGCACTTTTTCTATGTGCACGCATTCTTCGGCATTTGCCGGCTTTGTGGCAGCTTGTGCGATGCTATTTGTCGAAACTCAATATTTTTCATTTCATTCTGTAAAATAATAACATGTCAAATAGTTTACTTTGTTCTCAGTGGATTTTCCTTAATAAATATGTATGTGTGTGTCATTCTTTGTTTCCTCAAAAAGAAACCAACTGCAAGTTTGTTCCACGCCTGGCAAACAAGTCTCTTTTTCCCTTTCTTGCAGTCGTGTGCTTTGTTTATGGCACTGCATGCAGCTTTGTGAGAAATTAACAAAAACAAAAAACTTTATAATTTCTTCTGCAAATATCGCATCAATTCTCTTAAGCAATGTCGACTTTGCTACACTTCTTTCGGCGTTCCAGCGCGGAGCTTATACTCCATATAATACGAAGTGTACTTTTCAAATGAGTAGATGTGGCATTGCATGCAACTAATTCCCCACATTAACTGTTTTATTTTCCAGTGTTGTATAAAAGTTTTATTTTCGGTTTCAACTAAAATTATTTGCTTTATTTTTATTCGCTCCACAAGCACGTATGCTTACCAACCTCATGCAGTCTTCAGTTTAAGTACATACAGTATCCGTCCAAAGAATTAAGAACTATGCAGATTTACTGTTAATACTGGTATCAGGTGCAATGTAATTTTTTTTGTTTGTTATAATAAGCGAATATGGAAAAACAGAGTAGTATTTCAGGTGAGAGTTGTAAGTTCATATACCTGTCAGAAATGCAAAATAGAGCATTGAAATAAGTATGTACAAGGCGTGTATTTTTCTTAATTACATTTGAAAAACACTTATAATAGCGGCTTTTGTGCCTTTGGTAACCCCAACTCAATCTTTCTGCCATTTATTTTCGTACAAAATTTTAGTGCTTAAATGACCCAATTGAAAGGACTTTTTGGACCATTCTTCAAAAAGCGGTCAAAGTTTCCCTTAAAAAGGAAACCTAGGTGGCAAAATGTTCTGCAAAAATGATCCTAATGAAAATCTACTATAAAATATGAACAGCAATATTTCCATCATAAATCGACTTGAAACACTTTTCTTACATAAGAGATATATTTAGAGATTTATTTGACCAAAATTTCGAAGCCTTGCCACGCACGAAAAAGACTGAGATGTGTTGGACTATAATTTTGTTGCACAAATGTGGTCTGCTTTTGATCTACTTTTCGAATTATATGGCATCTTTTCTGTTCCAACAGTTACATTTTTTTTCCAATTATAATTTGCGGCCACCGACACAAGTGACACTCGCATTCAAAGATGGCTTCTGAAATGGAAAATTAAAATTCCGACATCTTCATTGTTTTCGTTCCAGAGCTCCTAAACATATTATTCAACGATTCTAGAATAGCCTTGAAATCCAACGTAGAATATCTCTTGCCAACAAGTGCTACTCTGGACTAAGTAGGTAATTGAGTAGTAAAGACCTCTCTCGACAAACGAAACTAACATTTTATAAGCCTCTCAACATGTCCGTCTAACGTATGCCGCAGAAGCTTGGACGATGACAACATCCGATGAGGCGTCCCTGGGAGTGTTTGAGAGAAAGATTCTGCGGCAGATTTTTGGACCTTTGCACGCAAGCAAGAGAGAGTATCGCAGGCGATGGAACGATGAGTTATACGAGCTTTACGACGACATAGGCTTAGCGCAGCGAATAAAGATCCAGCGGCTACGTTATGTCCATCCATGTCCAGTGCAAGTATTCGTTGTGGTAGCAGAGATACCAGATAGCAGAGGGGGAGGAAAACCTCATTTACGTTGGAAAAGATCAGGTAGAGAAGAACTTGGCTTCACTTGGTGTGTCCAACTGGCGCCGGCTCGTACGAGAAAGGAACGACTGGCGTGCTTTGTTAAACTCGCGTCAATCAAGAAGAAGAAGAATAGCTTAAAATGAGGAGGTAGAAAATCACTTTTTTAATACTCCATGCATCCACAACCTCTACTCAATTTTAAATCAGTTCATGCAGTAATGAGTCTGAGCACCTGAGGTGTTTCCAGCTCCTTTTGAGTGCCCATTTCATTCAAAAAGACTGAACCCTACAGTTTTTGCCTTACCCTCCATAGTGCAGAGTGATCTCAAAGTAGTCTGTACTTCGGCTTGACAGTTTCTACAAAAGTCATCAATAGCCGCTCTCCGCACCATCCCATAGAAATAGTCCTTCAAAGCTCTATTGAAATTAATGCATTTTATAGAAACCTCTAACTGTTCGTAATTCGCCTCACAGGTGCTGTATTTTCTTCACTACTTTTCTGTGTACTTCCTTTTCTAGCAACTGTCGTTTACTCTATTTTGGCCAATATTTTATGCTGGCTTTTTGTTAAGTTTTCTATTCCGCTGCGTCCCATTTTTCCTACTTTTCTACTGCATGCGCTCTTTCCAACTTCATCCTTTTCTGCCATCGCACCATTTTTCCGGCCAAATACTCGAGCTTCGACATAATTTTTATTGAATAAACTTTTTGGTTGCGGCCATAAGGCGCAAATAAACACACGAGCGCGCATTCTACTTTTGTTTCTTTC